>APFE030413343.1:0-40834 GCA_000404065.3 Pinus taeda
AGTTATTTTGGCTGCAACACAATGGAAAATAATCTAGTCAAACCATTTTATTCATGTTACAAAAATTACTAAAAAATTGTTGAAATGATACACTTACCTTGAGAGGTTTTCAAGCTATTTATAGATGAAACAATAGTTTCTTTCATCAGCTTGATAGAACCTAGAGTAAACATATTAAACCTTCAATCAAATACCAATTGTACTTCCTATTAAACCTTCAATCAAATACCAATACCAAGAAAAACATTAGTAAGGCTACCTTTAAAAAGAAAAACACACACACACACCTTTAACATTATTTTGATTGTTAATTTTATCTTTTTTATTTGTTCCTATAATAAAAATATACAACGTTATGGTTCTTACAAGAATTAGAGTTGAAGAATAATAAGATAAATAATAAGACAAGTTATAAGTATCTGATATGACATTATCTTCATATTTGTAACATTGCACCTCATCATCATCTTTGTTACCTTTAGTTGTCTCCAAATTAAACATATAAAATATTTTGAATTGTGAAAATGAATAGAAACATTAAATAATAAGGAAAACAAGTGGACAAATTATAAGTACCTGATGTTATATTTTGTTCTTGATTAAAGTTTTCTTTAACTTTCATTTGATCAATGTCTTGGTTCTCCTTGCTTGTCGCTATAATAAACATAAAAAAAGTTATAAATTGTGATGATGAACAAAATTCATTAAACAACTATACGGAAAAAGAATCATCTATAATCATCCATAATAATATTTTGGTCTTGATTGTAGTTTTGTAGGACATTCCCCTGGTCATTATATTCATTCTCTTTATTTCCAGCTACAATCAACATATGAAATGATATGAAT
Source organism: Pinus taeda (assembly GCA_000404065.3). Classification (NCBI taxonomy): domain Eukaryota; kingdom Viridiplantae; phylum Streptophyta; class Pinopsida; order Pinales; family Pinaceae; genus Pinus; species Pinus taeda. The sequence continues at coordinate 850 of APFE030413343.1, forward strand.
CACGATAATAAAAATAATAATTTAGAATAATAATAAAATAAATAAAAATTATAGAGTTATGTTGATTAATACCCATTTCTATCTCCATCATTCCATGGTCATTGTCTTGATTAATTCCATTCATCTCATAATTCCCTGTAATAGTCATCCAAAAATATTATAAATAAGGAAGTTAAATAAATTGAAAAATTATCAAGAGAAAAAACCAAAAAAATTATGTACTTGGTATTATAACTTCTTCCTCTCCTCCTTCTCCTCCTATTTCCATCTCTATACTTTTTTCAACATCATGAGCACTATGTTGATTATTGTTTTGCTTCCCACTTTCATTATTCTCTGTTTTAGAATCTCCATCATTAATTATTTTAGTAAACACTTTGACAATTAAGAAATATGAACAAAATATTATCCAAAGTGTTATAAGAAAAAAAAAAATGAATTGTAGTACCTGAATTTTCCAAGAAGTTAATGGATCCTAGATTTGATAGTTGAAAAGATTTGTAAGTATTTAACATGATTGTCCTTCGTGTCTCTGTTTGCACAACACATGAAATTCTTCTTCCATATGTACAATAGGCCTTGATTAAATTTGTCCCTGCATAAATCGAAATGACCACTTTTGCATCACTACATTGTTGGTGTTTTTCCAATAAATCCATCCAGAAACCATAATCTCTCTCATTTTCATCGAATGTGTCTTCAAATGTGTGAGAGTATTTGATAGCCTCCAAAATTTTTAATTCTGAAGTATAGAAATGTATAATAAGAACTATATCATAACTATAATTGTTTTGGGACTTATATTCATAAATGCCAATAGTCATTTTATAGTTGAACTTGGAGTTCTTTATGGAAATTTCCAAAGACTGGCAACATCATTACAAAACCAAAGTTCTACTAAGAGAACTGTAGTAAAGTCATTCAACTCATTTTTTTCGATAAGAAATAGAAAAAATTCAATATAATATCCCTTGTGGAATTGTTCTTTTTTCAAAGCTAGTGTATCCAAAACAACAAGGTCAGTATGTAAAACTGGTTGCAACTGACATGGAAAAGAGTGCAAAAGTGTTGACAAAAGATCAGGGTCCCCAAAATGACAACCAAATTCAAAAATGTTGTCAACCTGTTGAACACTTGTCGATCCATTTATTATTCTGTCAAGGACTCCACATGCTTGCTGAGAAAGGGACTCTATCTTTGTATTACGTGTTCCTTTGACATAAGTAGACCCCTCCACCATGTTGCAAAAATTGATAAATATGATATCATTAATTTCACAATGCTCAAGAATGTTGAATGTGGTAAGAGTCATCTCATTCAAGTTCTGATCATGACTTTGACAATATGTAACCATTGCATCCAATATTGTTCTATTGGTTTTCAATTTAGAACAATAATCTGTTAATTTTGTGGCATTTGATGGATGATTATGTGGAATAGAAAACCAAATGGTTCCATGCAATAGCTTATCTGCTACTGAAGCAATTTCTTCCATGGTTAATCCTTGAAGGGGCCGAAGAGTAGCTGCTGTCAAACTGTGTAGACTATTTCTCTTGTAGTTCTCAAAATCAGGTTGGCTTGGAGAACACTTTAATGTGCCTAGTTGGTAACAGTGAAAAACAGTGTCCCATTTATCCCAAATAGGTTCCTCAAGATATAAGAGAATTTTTTTATCAGAAAAATTTGTAATTGGACAGTCGAAGAATGAGCACAACATTTCATCATCAACCTGATAAAATAAGGAATATAAACTAATAAGAATTCAATGTAAAAATGAAACTAAATAAGGTGTTATAAACTAATGAGAATTCATTATAAATATGAGAAAATAGGAATTATATTATCAACTTTAGTCATTTATCTACAATAAAAATAGATACAATAATAAAATGTTAAATGTAAATAATTAAAATTACATACCTTGTCTTCAGCCGCCTTAGAACATCCAATCCTCCTTTTCTTTAATTTGTCATTAGCAATTAAGAAATGCCTTGCCGAGTGCACACAATCAATAAATGGAGTTTTGAAGAACACCTTATTTACAGAATTTAATTGACAACAAATGCGGATCACCTCAGTGGGTTCAACTAATGGATGCAAAAATCAAGCATTACGTTTTTTAATTTTTTTCACTTCTGTAGATACATTATATTTAGGATTTGTTAAAATTTCTTTCACTGCTTGAATGGTGTGTTGACCACCAACTATCCAAAAATTGATATTCTTGGAATTTAGATCTGTCTCATTTATAATTTTGATAGAGTTTACAATGGATCAAACTCATTGATGTCAAATGGAATCAGAAGAGCATCAGGTAATGAGGTTTGAAATTTTTCTAGGAATGATAACACTAATACTTGAACATTTAAATCATCTTGTGATCTTAATTTGAACACTTTGGGGGCTTCTATACATCTTTCAACAGCCACTTTTCTACTAAAGGATTTTGAATATAGATAGAAATGCTTGAAGGCTTCATGAATCTCATCACATTGATTTGCAAGGTTTGTTGTCTCATATTCAACTTTCCTAGTTTTTTGAAATACTGTAGTAGGCTTGAAATCACTTTCTGTTCTGTTCTCCTCCAAATCAGATAAATATACTCTTCTCAAAGCAAGTAATTGAGAATCAAGTTTATCATCTGGTATTTTATCAAGAAATTTACCTTTTTGTTGTAAATGAAGAAGTACATATGATGTTTTTTTACTTCTTACATAGTGATATCTCAGAACGGTGGCGATGCATTTTAAAATATCTGCACAACTATTTAGTCCAAATTTAGATAAGCTCTCATAGTTATCCAACTTGAACATTGAATTCTTTATCGTATTTGTTGAATCAGTACTTGAAGCTTCAATCAAATCTAGTCTAAAATTTGTATACTCCACTTGACATGAAATTAATTTTACCTCATTTTCTTTAATCATTTCCACTTGAAAGTCAATGTCATTTTCATTGCAAGCATAGCAATTAATTATTATTCCTAATATATCTTGTTCTTTTCCATCTATTGATCCAAATAGATACATATTAGGAAACATATTTAGGGGAGCTTCTATTTGGATGTACCAATATTGCACAAACTCATATTTATTAGATGTATTGTATTTTTTAATCATTTCAAAAGTAGAAGTAGAAGATGTTCTTGATACTGCCATTTGAGTTGAATAACTTTTATTTATCTTAAGTGATAATTGTAACAGTTCATTTGCTTTAGGGCCAACCAATTCTGCAAATAACAACAAAAAAATATTTGCATGAATCAAAATGAAAATATAATTTCAAATATTGTCATATAATGTTCTTTTAAATATTGAAAAATCACCTAATCTAACCATTTCTAAGAGAGTGTACATAAAATATAAAACCACCATACCAGTTGAAGGAGGCATCATTTGCATATCACTTATTTTTTGTTTCTTCTTCACTACTTTACTTCGAATTTCAGACACACCAGATTCCACAGTTTCTACAAAAGCAATTTATGGAATACATAAAATACCAAATATTATCAAACACCCTTATAATACACGATTTCCATTTACATGCACAATAATAAATGAATACATATTTTAATGCAAGTTTACTATATGACACCAAAAGATATCACCTAGGTAAAATTGCTAGGAAAAGAAACCACCTAATCCAACCATTTCTAAAAAAGTACAAAAAATATAAAACCACTATATCAGTTGAAGGAGGCATCATTTGTATATCACTTGTTTTTCTTTTTCTCTTCACTACTTTACTTCGAATTTTACGCACACCAGTTTCCACAATATCTAGAAAAAAAAATATGGAAGAGATGAAATACAAAATATTATTAAACAACCTTATAATACATGATTTCCATTTACACACACAATAATAAATAAGTACATATGTCATGAAAGTTTACTATATGAAACCAATAGTTATCACCTAGCTAAAATTGCTCGAAAAAAAATAAAAAATAAATTATCCATGTTGGTATGGGTTTTCCTCATTAAAGCACCACTCCTAAGGCTATTTCCACGGTTTTTATTAATCAACAACCAATTATTAAAATAATGTCTAACGATTGTAAAAAAGTATAAAATAATTTTGAAATTTTCATACCATTTAAAGAATTTGGTGTCATGTTTCTTGAACTTCCTTTTTCCTTGGATGCTTCCTTTGAATTCTCACTAGCTTCATAGTCCATGGTTTCTAAAAATAAAGTAAAAATTTATTATCACAGTTTCAAATTATTGTAGAAAGTATGAATTTATAAATACTATAACTACTCGCATAATTATATATCTAACAAAATGAACAAGAACAATACCAAGTGTAGAACTCACAATAATAGCTAATCAAGTGTAGAACATGTGTTAGATTTCCTCTTAGCGCAAACTCAAGCTCCTAGAAACATTGTAGAATGAGAAATCTAGCAAGTGTTAGATTTATGTCTACCATAAATACAAGTATGTTTCCAACAACAACATTGTAGAGTATAAGAATTCTAGATTGTGTTAAATTTTCTTCCAACACAAACTCAAGCACATTTTAATTTGAAAGAAATCTAACACATGTTATATTTCCTTCGAGCATAAACACAAGAACATAACAACATTGTAGGACTAAATAAGTCTAATGTGTGCTAGATTAACAACATTGCAATGTAAAATAAAATCTAACATGTGTTATATTTCCTTTTAACACAAACTCAAGCACATAAAAACATTGTAGAGTGAGAAATCTAGTAAGTGCTAGATTTATGTCTACCACAAATACAAGCACATTGCCAACAACAACATTGTAGAGTATAAGAAATCTAGCTTCTGTTAAATTTTCTTCCAACACAAACACAAGCACATTTAAATTTGAAAGAAATCTAACACATGTTATATTTCCTTCTAGCACAACACAAGAACATAACAACATCATAGGACTAAATAAGTCTAATGTGTGCTAGATTAACAACATTGCAATGTAAAAGAAAATCTAACATGTGTTAGATTTCCTTTTAGCACAAAATCAAGCACATAGAAACATTGTAGAGTGAGAAATCTATCAAGTGCTAGATTTATGTCTACCACAAATATAACCACATTTCCAACAACAACATTGTAGAGTACAAGAATTCTAAGTTGTGTTAAATTCTCTTCCAACACAAAGACAAGCATATTTGAATTTGAAAGAAATCTAACACATGTTATATTTCCTTTGAGCACAAACACAAGAACATAACAACATTGTAGGAATAAATAAGTCTACTCTGTTCTAGATTAACAACATTGCAATGTAAAATAAAATCTAACATGTGTTAGATTTCCTTTTAGTGCAAACATGAGCGCATAGAAACATTGAAGAGTGAGAAATATAGCAAGTGCTAGATTTATGTCTACCACAAATACAAGCATGTTGCCAACAACAACATTGTAGAGTATAAGAAATCTAGCTTGTGTTAAATTTTCTTCCAACACAAACACAAGCACATCTAAATTTGAAAGAAATCTAACACATGCCATATTTCATTCTAGCACAAACACAAGAACATAACAACATTTTAGGACTAAATAAGTCTAATGTGTGCTAGATTAACAACATTGCAATGGTAAGGAAAATGTAACATGTCTTAGATTTCTTTTTAGCACAAACTCAAGCACATAGAAACATTGTAGATTGAGAAATATAGCAAGTGTTATATTTATGTCTACCATAAATACAAGCACGTTGCCAACAAAAACATTGTAGAGTATAAGAAATCTAGCTTGTGTTAAATTTTCTTCCAACACAAACACAAGCACATTTAAATTTGAAATAAATCTAACACACGCTATATTTCCTTCTAGCCCAAACATAAATACATAACAACATTGTAGGACTAAATAAGTCTAATGTGTTCTAGATTAACAATATTGCAATGTAAAAGAAAATCTAACATGTTTTAGATTTCCTTTTAATGCAAACTAAAGCACATAGAAACATTGTAGAGTGAGAAATCTAGCAAGTGCTAGATCTATGTCTACCACAAATACAAGCACGTTGCCAATAACAACATTGTAGAGTATAAGAAATCTAGCTTGTGTTAACGTTTCTTCCAAGACACACACAAGCACATTTAAACTTGAAAGAAATCTAAAACGTGCTATATTTCCTTCTATCACAAACACAAGTACATGACAACATTGTATGACTAAATAAGTCTAATCTGTGCTAGATTAACAACATTGCAATGTAAAAGAAAATCTAACATGTGTTAGATTTCATTTTAGCGCAAACTCAAGCACATAAAAACATTGTAGAATGAGAAATCTAGCAAGTGTTAGATTTATGTCTACCACAAATACAACCACGTTGCCAACAACAACATTGTAGAGTATAAGAATTATAGACTGTATTAAATTTTCTTCCAACACAAATAAGCACATTTTAATTTGAAAGAAATCTAACACATGTTATATTACCTTCAAGCACAAACACAAGAACATAACAACATTGTAGGACTAAATAAGTCTAATGTGTGCTAAATTAACAACATTGCAATGTAAAATCAAATCTAACATGTGTTAGATTTCTTTTTAGCGCAAACTTGAGCACATAGAAACGTTGTAAATTGAGAAATCTAGCAAGTGCTAGATTTATGTCTACCACAAATACAAGCATGTTGCCAACAACAACATTGTAGAGTATAAGAAATCTAGCTTGTGTTAAATTTTCTTCCAACAAAAACACAAGCACATCTAAATTTGAAAGAAATCTAACACATGCTATATTACCTTCTAGCACAAACACAAGAACATAACAAAATTTTGGGACTAAATAAGTCTAATGTGTGCTATATTAACAACATTGCAATGTAAAAGAAAACCTAACATGTGTTAGATTTCCTTTTAGCGCAAACTCAAGCACATAGAAACATTGTAGAGTGAGAAATCTAGCAAGTTGTGATGGATTTCTCACACCAAACAAACTCATACTCATCTCCATATCCCTCCACTTACTCCTCCCCATCTAGGAGATGCATATACATGTTTATAAACCACATCAAGTAAATTGTCTCTCTCACTTGTGTGAAATCCTGGGTCTTTGTAAGATTTCCCAAACTCTACAAATAGAACAAGCTCTAACATTATCATCAAGAAATCAAATCCCCCTCTATGCTCACTAAATCTAGAGTTAATATGGATCTAAACGAAAAGCATGCACCTTAGAAATTTTATCCCTTTGTAGGCTCAAAATAGTTTAGAAGGTTTTAATTTGAGGGCTTAGATGATTCTTATCAATAATTTAGATAAGGAGTCTTACTTTTTAGTTAACAATTTTTTTTCCCGGAAATTTGAATCATGGTTAGACAAAAATTGTAGTATAAGAAATTTAATTCACGTTCAAGACTTTTTTAACTCCATGTAAACATAAGAAAATTCTCAATAATTATTCTAATTCTCATTCAAGAGATTGTTTAACTCTAAAAAAATATAGTAAAAATTACATAGCTACACCAATTTTCATTTTAAACTATGTTGTCTATCTTATTTTTTCACCCATTTAATAAAACTAAAAAAATTTCATATCATATTATATTATATATAAAAATAAAAGACTCTTTTATCTTAATAAAACATGCTTGTGGGGGCAATTCAATTAGCAGTTGTCATGTTATGAAGTATTATGTAGACTAGGAGATTCAAAATTCAAAACCCCTCTGGGTCAAACCATAGAGCATAAAAAACCAACCATTTTAAGGATTGGTATGGCCGAGATCAAGTGCAATACCTTAGTGATTTTTACAGTTTAAAGAACCATGGGTTGCAATTTCTTAGACCATACTTTAATCCCTCAAGTAATGGGCATGTTAACACACACACACAATATTATATGTGTGTGTGGGGTTCTTAGCATGTATATTAATTAAGGGATTAGTTTGTTGTCTAAGAAAATGCGACCCATGGGTATATAAGCCGTCAAAAGCACTTAAGTACTACCCGTGATCTAGATCATACCAACCCTTAACAAGGTTGATATTTTTTATGGTTTCTCCTCTCAACTACCACAAATTTCAAACCTTGACCACCTTACAAAACCAAACCCTCAAAATCTAAAACATTAAAAAATTTACTTAAAAAAAAAACTAACTTTAACCCACTTTTATACACGACCCATAAATAATAAAATATAACAAATATTTATTTATAATAATTTTTCATTTTAAAACTACTTTTTTTAATAAAACATTACTTTTCTTATACCTTTTATTAATAAATATTATATCTTTAAAATATTGTTTCTTGAGTATAACAATATTCAATTCCCCTTCATTACAACTCTAAACATTCTCTAATTTTAACCATTTATCTTTATTAATCTTATGGTAAAGAATTGGCCATAAAAGAAATGTAGTTGGGCATTAAAAAGATATATAATTAGGCTATTTTGAAATTTTTATTTTGGATTATTTCTCTATACTATGAGTGGGAATCTTATTAGAATTTTATGAAATGATCATCCATTGAAATAGTCCTAGAAAAGTGGAAATTACTCTAGGCATAGAGCTCGAAAGGCTTGGAGTAAGAAGATAGCGACATATGTTCGGCGGACAACCCTCAAAAGGTGAGTAGTGACTGTAGTAGAAAATGATGTATGACTAGAGATACACAAGGTTGCATATGCAAGAGGTACTATGTACTGTTGCAATATTAGGAATTACTTTTAGGCATGGGTGATCCTCCAATCATGGGACCATGCAACTCGTCATCTGATGTTACATGATGGACCTATCCACCTAAAAATTATGGGTTGAACCTTAATAATAGTGTACTTCACATGAAATTTAACATGGTTAGTTATATGTGTGCATTTTGATCTCTCCATGTATATGTTACATAGAATCAGAATTTTCTATTTTATAAATATAATAAAATAAATATATTATAATTTTTTAATAAAATTTGTAATTTGTTTTGGTGTCTAGAGAAATTAGAAAAATTGCTAACGGGTTGATCTCATAATTATATGATACAGATAGGATCTCATATTCATGTGACATAGATAGGATTGATTTAAATCATTATCATTATAGATTCTAGTGGCGTATGTATGTTTTTTTAGCACATAAAAGTAAATTAGAGAGATTTGAACACTAGACCTCATACCCGTGTGACCTAGATAGGATGAATTCCAATCTCTATCATTATAAACTCTAGTCATGTATGTATGTCTTTTTAGCACATAAATGTAAATTAGAGAGATTTGAACACTAGACTTCCTCACACATAATACATCATTCACATAACTATTTCCTCTTGAATGTCTAGAGGCTTATAAGCATGGAAGTTTGAGGCTAGAGATTCTACTCGCAATCATGCTTGAGAGCCCCCTAAAGTGCCATGACCACCATTTCCATGTTGGCAAAGAGCTCACTAATGAGTCATGGTTGTTGGAGGTAGCAAGATGTCACAAAGTCTAACAAAGGGATGGGAGGGAAGCTACATGAGACAGTTATGAAAAATATAGATCGTGATAACTTTCTAAGCAAGTTGCACCAAGGACGAGCTCGGGGCTAAGCCTTTTCCATTAGAAAAAGTTGCTAAGGGAGGGGGGGAACCAATGAAGTAGACAAAAGGAAACCCACCCAAGAAACCAGATAGGAATGTGAGTGCATGGTGGGAAAGGGAAGCAATAGGAGTAGGTGTCAAAGTGTTAACTAAATCTTGAACTAGTGGCCAAGGATGAAGAGCATATTGGAGTGAACCCAATTCATGTAGATGAGTAGAAGAAAAAAAAAATCATGCCAAAGGGCTTCTTTTACACTCCTTGGGAGGCAAGGTCCCATAAATTCACTATGATGTGATGGCATGAATAGGATAGAGGTGGTGAGAGGGCACATCAAATCCAATAGGATCCATTTAATTCCCATTATAACACCCCCATCAGGTTTCAAAATTACTAGGTGGTGATTTCTTGGAATTCTTTAAGGGAGTGTATTTCGATGAGTAATATTTAATATATAGTGGGAGGTATAAATTTGGAAAGGGTCATCCATATTATAGATATTAAATGCATTATAATGTAATTGCAACCATTTAAATTTAAAATTCTGAAATTCCGCCAGCAATTCAAGTGGTTTCTTTCTAAGCCGAGAATGAAAATGGAGCATTGCAGCGCCGGTTTTGTAGGTCCCATAGAAATCAAGGTATCAGATGAATCTTGTTTGGATGGGGGATTTTTTATTACACAGGATTGCATGGTAGGAGATCTGGTTTTGTTCTGTAACCTATTGTGGACACCATGAAAGAAGGAGAGGGTCTAGACCACATCATTTTAGGGATGTTGTTCATGTCTCGACTTTAAAGACCCATCAGCGAATCAAATCGCTTCGTGTGGAATCGCTGGGTACCCAATAATTTCCACCTCTGCATTAACGAGTGATGTGAATTGGAGTCTTCCGAACTCAAATACGACGTTTTAATATATTTATAGAAATTGTCAAAGCCCAATTGTGCTTTTACTATTTTTATTTTCCCTATTTTAGGTTCATCTCTTGTATTTTAGAGCCCTCCCTTAATGATCATAATTCCCAAGTAATATTTCCCAAGACAAACGTTTGGAAAAAACGGTCGCAACTTTAATTGAGGTTGATGTTGTACAGTTGTTGAGGTTGAAGTTGTACAGTAGTTGTAAGGCATCTCTAGATTTAGTTATGTAGATTAGGGATGCATCGATTTGATGGACTTTCTAACATTGAAGTGCAATAATTCCATCATAAACTCTCCATTGAGGCTAAACGATCCTCAATTTTACAAAAATGAATATGGGCTCTTTCTATCATTAAGGGTCGGCCCCTGGTATACATCTGTATTGGCCTAAGCAATACCAAGAAAGGAAATCACAACAAGGTGCCACTAAATTACAGGACGAATGGCCTAATTGGGATCTCCCTTTAGTTGATTCTGTGAGACTATATGCTACAGGTGTGTAGTATGCAAACCAAAACGAACCTTCAGAGGCCAAGATTTTCTGTGGAGTATACCTGCTTCCAAGGTTTATCAATCATTCCTGCATTCTATATGCATCAAGATTCTACATTGGGAAATACAATAGCTTGTTTTTGTTATTATTTCCACAAACCCAAAAAATTAGATTTAACCCCCCCTCAACCCCCTAAGAAGAAGAAGAAACAAAAAACTTGAACTACCTGCTACCAAATCAAACTATTAGTTGCTTCTAGTCTCCTTTATTATTAAATGTGTTTTGTATTTTAATATATTGCATAGACACAAACTTTTGAGAGAAATTACTTCTCGAGATTTCATGTTTTTCATGATCTACTAGTATCGCTCTGGAAATTGGGTGTTCATAAACGTATGTTGTGGAAATGTATTCTGATCATATTCACTTTAGAAGCTGCATTCATGGTTGTTATCCATGTTTTACACTAGATGCCACCAATTGTGAGTATACTTGGCACCCTAAAATATGTCAGTGCATGATCGAGCCCACTTTACAAACTACCTACCATCTGTAATGTATGGATCATTGAACAGTGATAGAAGAGAGAAAAGACTACTTCACATGAATGAACAACAAGCATTCCATGAGTCCAAACATGTTTTCATAAATTGGACTGCCTCCTTAAGGCGACATTCATGTTGAAACAGATGACATAGCTATACCAAAAACTAATGGAGATCAAAGACATGTTGTAAAATGATTAACACAAATAAAGTAGGTGCCTCCAACTAAAAAAAAATACCATTTTTCAAATGCAATGAAGAAAATAAGCTGTCAATCTTGGATAAAAATTTAAAATACATCATGCTAAGTGTTTGTTGTTTTGTGGCACATACCTCATGCTGAGACCATGGGTCATCACTTTTGATTGTCAAGCCTTTCCTTGAAGCCAATTTTGCATCCCCCATTCACCCAAACCCAGTAAACAAAATGAAATCATTCCATATATATAGTTTTCACCTTGATTTGCTGGCAAAACCTGCCTTGATAAGTCAGAATCTATGAATAGAAAATCTCAAACTCTTCTGAACATATAATTTTCAGATTGAAAGGTAGAGTGTAAGAGAAATGTCCTGACTCCTGTTACAGGCTAACTTCTATTGGTTGTTTAATTCTTTTCTGGCATGCATAGTAGATAAAAAAAACCTAGAAGGAAATGAAATAATATCTTTCTTAAATGCTCTCCAAAGCAATTTTCAATTCCATAGGAAACCCCGTATGAGAAAATTGAATCATCATGCATCTTTTATGAGATACACCATATGTTTTTTGAAATACCATTCAATTAGATTAGTAATAAATATAATAGGTCTCTAAAACTTATATACCACATCAAAGTCTTCAGAATGCATATTAGACATATACCTAACAAAAAGGGGAAGCAATACATGTTCTACAAGCTGAAGAGAAAGATCAGGTCAACCAATGTAAAAGCAAAGCACTTGGCTTGTTTTTAGTGACATCAAATCCTTTGGGATGTCCTTCAGGAGCTGCAAAGCAAAATAAGTTGTTATTTTAGAAACTGACACTCCTCACAAACAGATTAGAAAAACCCCATTTTATTCGAAATTCATACTTCTTGCTAGCTAGTTATTAATCATAAAAATATAGCCAAACTAATGAAGGAGAAAAGATGAAAGTGTGTGACAAAGTACTACATTGAATGCAATATGGTTGTATCCAAAAAATAATCTATCATTGCAACTACCCAATGAACTAAAAATAACAACAGAAATTTGATAGGAGTGAAACTCAAAAGATAGAAAAAAGAAAAGAACGAAATTAGTGGTGGCACCTGCACACCCAATGGGTGGATTGTACTTGCAAATTAGGATTAATGGACAAATATTCTACAAAGTAACTTTTTGATTGTATTTCTGAAATGATAAATGTTAGAAATGAAAGGGGACTCTTTATACCAAATGAGTTGGAAACCCTAAAACTTAAAAGCTCTAATTACTAATAAAAGTGATAAGACCCTTATTACACAACAATGACATTTTACAGATATCAAAATATGGTATTATAAAGACCTAAGACAAGAACATTATTACAAAATTATGAGCTTACAGACAAATTATCTGATTTATATTATGTAATTTCTAAAAGCTTATGTGGTGAGGTACACAACATGCCCTCCCTTTAAAAAGTTTTATCCCTATCTCTAACCAAATCAATAGGGTTGTTGAGGTACATGCAACCTACTCTGATTGACACACACAAGATGAGGGCCCACTGTCACCCAAATCCCCACTCTTTAAGCCCAACTACCTGCTTGATGGCTATGAGAATATTCCTTTAGAATACCTCACCCAATCAATAAGATCACTGCCTTAAATTGGATCTATGGGTGAAACAGAGGAGTTAACTATTTGTTGTCCTACTGGCTAACTATGTATGAATTAAGGTGGGTAATTACTAATAGATTGTGATGGTCACCTTTTTATAGGACTTGTGTAAATTAATACATGTAATAAGCAGTGGCTTTTTAGATAGGAATATAACGTGTCAAGTTTGGAAGTTGAAAGGTGAGTTTTATGAAGTTGTAATTGAATACAATATTGACATCTAAAAACATATGTAAGCCTACAAGGGTGGATGAACCTTCCAAATAATAAATTTAATATTATTATCAGTCTTTCAAAGGAAATATATTGCCAACGCTCCAGAAATAAACTTATCTAAAATATAGAGGAAGATATTGGAAATCATTGGAAAATATCAACACACAAAAACTTGGACTGAAAGCTTAGAAAATATTGGGAACATTGGCACCCTGAAAAACTCAGGAAAAGTTGGAAATATCAGAAGAATTTGTAGATTTTTTCAACACTGATTATTATCATCTGTCTTTCTCTCTGTCTTATGTGTACATTATCTGAAATTTGAAGTTTTAAGCAAATGATCTGCATACATAATTTTGTTGATACAATGTCCAATGGCAAAAATTAGAAGGGAATCCTTTGTAGGAAACTACGAGTGTAGTTTTGTCTTGCATGCAACTACTAACATTCCACACCTTATCTTCTCTTTTCATAAGTATAATACTGAAGTTGTGCTAATCTGCAGGTCTTACAATGTCAAGTTCTAATTATATGTGATCAAGTGTTTAATGTATATCATTGATTAGACAAACTAAAGTCTCATGGACACTTAAAAATGTTAAGGTTTTTGGTTTTGGCTGTTTATGTCAGTGATGGTCTTGTGGACAAAAATATGCTTATTCTTAGCCAGTGGGTCGTTTTCTAGATCAGCTGTAGTTTTTGTCTAAATTGAAATTCTTGCATATATTTAGGATGGTGTATTTTACGATTACTTCTATCTTTGTTCTAAATTTTTAATTACTGTAATGATAATCTGAGCTATGCACCATCCATTACTCATGGATAAGTTGGGGTAGAGCTAGTTTACTTTTTGGTAAATTGCGACTTTCATTCTTTACAAGTTTGTATTAAATGCTAGATATGATATTTTAACTCTCACATAAAATGTATTAATATTGACCATTTTCACACAGGTTTCCATCTTCTTGACATTTTAATTTATTGCATTATGGGACATGTTTCTTCTCACTCGACGTTCAACCAATTGTGTATATTTCTTAACACCTTTTTGATTAGAAGTTGGTAATTTTTCCAGTCATTATGGCACCAAGAATGGCTCCTAGATCTTTTGGCAGTATGGGCACTTACATTTACTAGTAATTTTTCCATGTTCATGATTGCAGTGAGGGATATGAAAGCTAGTGATGAGATCAATTTTCCTTACATCTCTGCAATCCACCCCTTTTCAGAAAGGAAGCAAATATTGAAAGAATGGGGCATTCATGATTGCTACTGTAGCAGATGCAAATTTGAAAGCAACAATGGTACCCAATATACCATATTATGTTTTAATAGCTCTGAGAGATTTTGAAATATTGAAGCCTATGAAAAGGGAGTGGTATATCACCTCGCACCAGCACAAGATTTTGAGTGTTTCACATCCAAATGAGTATGAATCCATTCGCCAAGAAAATGGGTCAAGTTTTGATGTGCCAAGTTACTATGTGGAAAATTGTAGGAGACTGGAGGTGTTGCAGGCAATACTAGCTATAGTGCATAGACATCCATACTTTATTCAAATGTTAGTGAAGGAAGAAAAAATAATTTTCATTACTAACGAGTCATTGGAGAGCTTAGGGTTCATTGAAATAATTTTGAATATGGCAAGGAACACATTCTATTCAGCTTATGGAAATCAGCTAGAAGCTAGACTAGTTTTTGGTTGTGAGCAATTTTCTATTTGTAGACATGTCTATACGTAGAGGTGCTATTTTTAGTAGCTGTGCAAGTTTCCTCCTATTTTTAGGTGTAGATTCTATTGTTAGATACTGCTCTATTTGGATACATGAGAGTGCACAGAAATGTCCTTGCCCCTGCCTCTTATAAATATTACAAGACTGTTATCAATTTCAACCTTGCCACATATTTCTATTTATGACTGAGTAGATACCAGAACTATTAAACATAGACTTCTGTTGTTCAATGAATTTGAAATGTGCAAGAATAAGAATATCAATCACTGATACAGCCAAATCTTGATGGGCAAACCATGTCATCAAACTAGCAAAATGAGAAATAGATGCTAAAAAGTAATCAAAAACACACAAATGATCAATCATAATCTTAAGCACTAACATTATCACAAACATAGTTTGAATTCAAAATGCAACTTAACAACTTTTCATTACAGTGTCCCTCTAGAGAAGCAAAACACTACATAAAACAACTCTTACAAATAGAAAATGACTGGTTCACATGAAACTTGGATACAAACCAGGGAAAGGAGTACAATGACAAGAATAATCATAATAATGTGAAAGAATGTGAAGAATGAACACATATCACTCTTAACACCCCTTAATTCCCACCTCATTGACTATAACTCCAAGTTTCCTAACCTGAGACTATTGTATTTATCCCAGAAAGTCTCTTTAAGGATATCTACAATCTGTAGAAAAGCAAGACAATATGGCAGCTCAACTTCCTTATTTGTCACCTGCTCCTTGATGTAGTGAAAATGTACCTCAATGTGTATTGTTTGTGGTTAATGGTACAAGCATAGGACAATGAGGTGCTCAATGAGATATCAAAATCTAACAGACAATGTAGGAAAGAACGTATGGATATACATGCACATCATATTCCTTCTCCTTCTAGCCAGAATCTTGATCACCAACAACCTTGTTTTCATTTCCTGAGTGACATGGGCAAGGAATTCACTGAAGGAAGTGATGGCCCAAGTTCTAATTTTGCTAATATTGTTCAAATTTTAAGATTCTTGCTTCTTTATGTTCAAAAATCATGTGCTCATTGGCTTGAACGATGCATTTGAAACAAACATGGATTTGGCCTACTAATATGTGACTCCACTCACAAAACACATTATTCTTACTATTTAGTGCTCACTGGCTTGAACAATGCATTTGAAACAAACATGGATTTGGCCTACTAATCTGTGACTCCACTCACATAACATAACCATCATCACTCTTAAATTCAATGAATGCATAGAATTTGAAGGTGAAGTTAACTTTTCAGTGCATCTATACACATGCAGATTCATTGGCATGCATGATATTTTGTGCTCTTCAAGACAATATATTTTTTTCACACAACTTTCTATTTTTAGAAATCACATGCATGCAAATTTGTGGGAAATATTAGTTTTATCTTCAAATCCATTGCTTTTCTAAATTTAGAAGTTCATATTTTTAGCAGGTGCAATGTGCATGCAAGTGTACAAATTCCATTTCGGGAGGATGAAGCTATTTTTCTAGTTCTGAGCAATTTTCTATTTGTATACATGTCTATAGGTAGATGTGTTATTTTTAGTAGTTATGCAAGTTTCCTCCTATTTTTAGGTGCAGATTCTATTGTTAGATACTTCTCTATTTTGTCTGTATAGATAAAAAAATTACAAATTTCTTTTCTTCGGAAATTTAGATTAATTTAAAAGAAGAAAGATATGCTTGATGTTTGCATGCAACATGTCTATCTGAGCATAGGGTTTCATTCATGATTTAATCAATTTCCTTTTCCAAACCCCATGTTCACATGTATAAAAGCAAGCACTTTAACTTTAAATTGTTTTGGTAGTAATAAAAATAAGTTGGCAGGTATTTAACTATAAATTGGAGGACATTGCTATTATTTCTTTCAATATGGAGAGAGTTCCCATATCTAATCAACGAGGGTGTATCTCTTTGACTTATTTGCCAATGATTTTCTTTTAACCAATCCACAAATTAAAGTAGACCTATATATATGCTCCAAGAGGATCCAACTTCCAACTTTTAATCTGACTATTTGTATGTTGGTCAACTAACAGTAAGACAATAAGGAAAGTTATCAAAAATGTGATTTTAGAGATGGTGTCAGATCAACAATTTGAAATTTAGAGTTCTTAAGAAGCATGTCATATACTTAACAGAGTACAAAGTTGGGTACGTTACAATCTGGTAGCAAAGCTGTTGGTTGCAACAATGGGGCTACATTGGCTGAAACCAAGATTGTACAAAAAAAAATGGCAGTTGTATATGACATGTTTGACTCCATGAGAAGAATTTCAAAAAATGTGTGGAAGCCTCCATTTGGCTCTAATTTTCAAATTGAAACATAGCTAGAGTACATGGACAGGTTAAAGAAGAAATATTGTTAAACAAAAGTAGGAAAATTGAGTAAAATGTGGTTTGTAGACTAATTGTTTAATAAAATGTCAATGAGGAAGAAGAACTATATAGAAACATAATTGAAAATTCTTCGTTTAAATTTTCTTGAATGGTGTCTTCTGATAGAGTATAGGATTTAACTGAAGAGGTTTTTGAGAACTTTATAGAAATATAGAGTTCAGATCTATGTAAAAATTGGGGAAAATTTCTGGAAATTGTTGAAAATACCCAATTTTAGAGCAGGGGAATAATTTTGATTGCTCATATTTTGGAGATAAGCTTAAACTTAAACTAGCTCCAAAAAAAATAGCAAAATCAAAACAATCATTGAGCACCTTGTTCACATTCATTTAGTATGATTCTATTCCTACCCACAGCTCTGTCAAGTTTAAATTTTATCAATCAGTAAAAGATTACAAAATAAGCTGTCAAAACTGGGCAGTTCTACAAACCATCCAAATACTAACAAAAATCCACTGGCTAAATAGAGAGTTAAACAGAAAAACCATGAGTCAAACATTAACCTCTGAGGGTCTTAGTTACTCTATACACTGTTTTGTGTAGATGCATCCCTGTCTATATCATAGGTCATCTTTCTGAATACTTGAAATCTGTAGGTAGATAGGTGATGGATTACACACCTCAAACAAATATGGAGATCAATTAGGAGCGTCCCAGAAGCAGGGTGATCTTCAAGTAAGCATCTAATACCCACTTGGTGGACCTTTCTTTCACTCCTATATTTTATGTCATTTCTATCATTTATTGATCCCACAACTCAATAGATCAATTGGTAAATATCGTGCTTGTAGTAGTAGCTATTCAAGGTTTGTAAGTGAGGATGAGGATGGAAACTTTGATGACTAGGAGGCTGTAGTTGATGCCCTAAATCTTTTTGAGGACTCTTTGAAATTGTCAGGAGAAAAAGTGAGGGAGGAAATACTAATTGTTCCTTAGTTTCAAACCAAAATTTGTTATTTAATGAAAGCAGAAAACAAGGAAATTCTAAAACCACAATACAAAATCAAGCCCGTAATGATTCCAAATTCTGTCTCATTGCCTAGTCTCTCTAAACTGCACAGCTTTCCAGCACAATTCGGGAGGCTATCTACATGCGTATCAATTAATAGGACTTAACAAAGTGATCAAACCAACCTATATCAACTAAGCAAATTGCAAATACTTACAGCCCAAGATGTATAAATTCTGTGTAAAAGTATTTTTCATTAGCAGAAAAAGAGAGTATATTAAAAAGACATGGCAGAAACTGTTTAAAATAAGTGCACAAAGGTAATCAAA
Organism: Pinus taeda; assembly: GCA_000404065.3. Lineage (NCBI taxonomy): Eukaryota > Viridiplantae > Streptophyta > Pinopsida > Pinales > Pinaceae > Pinus > Pinus taeda. The sequence continues at coordinate 19,835 of APFE030413343.1, forward strand.
ATTACAATCAGAAGTAGGAAAAAACCTATATTTTACATGAACTCTCACTTCCGAAAGGGAAAAATATGAAACAAAACCTTGTGTTGCTTGTAAATTTGAAAATTTGTTCTTCCAAAAATCAGACAGAATCATGTATGTAAATATCGTGCTTGTGAATTTGTAAACTTCCGTACCTTATTTCTTTTAAGGATTTGCTGGGTGCATTAATGGAAGTAAATTTACCAGCTCAAAGCTGCCATATTTATTAATTCATTAGAGCCTGAACTATCTAATGAGATCAGATTAGATATCAGATGGTGTGGGAATCAACACTTAGTTTACTAACTACTTTCACCTAGTTCAATAGCCTATATTTACTGACAAAAACATGCATGTATCAGATTAGATATCAGATGGAGTGGGAATCAACACTTAGTTTACTAACTACCTTCATCTAGTTCAATAGCCTATATTTATTGACAAAAATGTGCATGTATCAGATTAGATATCAGATGGAGTGGGAATCAACACTTAGTTTACTAACTACTCTCACCTAGTTCAATAGCCTATATTTACTGACAAAAACGTGCATGTAGATAGATATCGTGTATTGGTCACATGATATGATTGATAATTTTGAAAATTTAAAAAATCACGTATATTTCTTATATATGGAAAAATTAGTATTGGATCGAATTGTAAGTAAAATTTCAATATGCATCTAATGAAAAATATATTTTTATTTTTTTATTTATTTTTTTTTTTTTTTAATTTTTTTTTTATGTTAAATAATAAATTTAGTAATTATTGAGAAAAAAAAAAATCCTTATTTCAGATAAGGAATTAGTTCAATACATAATTTAGTAATTATTAAAAAAATTAAAAGTAGAGATTTGTTTTTATTCAAATAAGGAATATAGGAATTTGTTAATTATTTTTTATCTCTATTTTTCTAGCAATATACACTTGTCTCATATAAAACCTCATGCAATAAGTTTGGTAACACCCTTGAAATAATATTTACTCTCATTTATTAAATATTTTGTATTTCCACTTTTCAACTTCAGTGACAAAGAAATAATAAATTTAGTTAACAATGAGTAAAATCCATCAAAAGTGTTGCCTAAAGTCATAGTTATTTGATCTATTACAGATGATGAAACTATTTGTGAAATGAAATATTTCAATATGTGACATAGTAATCAAGGTCATTTATAGGAATTCTTACCCATAACTATTCATGTGATACATAACTTTTGTTCCATTACAAGAGATATTGAATAATTAGGCCATGTTCATTTTAGCAATGATATAAACAATAAGATGGGATCCTAGAATTGTAAGTAAAAGTTCAATATGTATGTAGTGAAAAATGTAATTTTTAATTTTTTTTATTTATGTTAAATAATAAATTTGGTAATTATTAAAATAAAAAGAGAAGAAATTTTTCTTTATTTCAAATACAGAATTCAGTGATTACTAAAAAAATTAAAAGTAGAGATTCTTTTTTATTCAAATAAGGAATTTAAGAATTTGTTAACTATTTTTTATTTCTATTTTTCTAGAAATATATACTTGTCTCATATAAAACCTCAAGCAATAAGCTTGGTAACACCCTTGAAATAATATTTACTCTCATTTATTAAATATTTTGTATTTCCACTTCTCAACTTGAGTGACAAAGAAATAATAAATCTAGTTAACGATGAGTAAATCAATCAAAAGTGTTGCCTAAAGTCATAGTTATTTGATCTATTATAGATGATGAAACTATTTGTGAAATTAAAGATTTCAATATGTGACATAGTAATCAAGATCATTTATAGGACTTCTTACCTATAACTATTCATATGATACATAACTTTGGTTCCATTACAAGAGATATTAAATAATTAGGGCATGTTCATTTTAGCAATGATATAAACAATAAGATGGGATCCTAGTTTCTTGTTTACAAATTCTCATTTTGTATAGTCTAAGAAAAGGTGTTTTATTTGACCTTTGGTATTATTTAATTTTATATTGTAACTTCTCTCTTATACATATTTATTTGCTTCTTATCAAGCACGTGGCAGTCCTTTGCCCACATGTCACCATTATAAAATGGCATATCAACTTCCACAATAGCTTACCTAGTCAATAAATTTGGCTATTATATCCACTGTCGACCACTTAGGAAATATCATGATAGTATCAAACAAAAAGAGATTATGATGAGCGATGCAAAACTGGAGATGGACCAAGAAATGACCCAGAGTGAGATGGAAACACCTAGATCTGGAACGATTCTTTAAACAGGGGACCATGAGTGGGGTAGACTCTTTACTGCAAGAAGAATTTAATAGGGTACAACAGCTATTACTATGGAAAACTCAGGCTATAGGGTTGGACAGACAAGGAAAAGGTGAAAGGCAAGGCCTCCCCAGCCTTTGAAAGTACAATCTCAGAAGTGTCAGATGGAAGTTGATGTGCAGATACAGTTCTGCGAACAGTGGGCTGAATAGTTGGGTTCTCATTAGTCATCAATTCCTTAACCCGCGGAGGAGGGTTAATGAAATGACCGGATCGCCAGCTTTCCCGGCAGCCGATATCCCCTCGTTTTCCTTTCGGTGGTTTCAATTGAGCCCGAGAGGTGGTTTGGCGTCCATCGCATGCCCTTAGCGCAAGAAGCGGTAATGTGGATTTGAGAGCGATTCCACTCACCACACTACATGTGGCAGGGTACGAAGTTGGAATAATGCCCTCATCGCACATTATTCTTCAGTGGGTTAGGCCCGTGCGATATGGTCCTAGGCCATCTGATCCTGCAGGACAAATCTATAGTCAGGAACAAGCAGGCTTGTTTGTGGGTCTAGGGTGGCCACTGTGTGAGTATCCTGTGGGTTACTTGGCAGTGTGATATTATCCTCGGCTATAGGATCTGGCAGGGAGGATCAATGGTCAAAGCTAGTTGTGTGGATCAGGATAAAATATATTCCGAGTAGGTTATGTGCTTGGATTGAAATCGCACGATCATGATGCTCAAGATTTATCACTCCCTTCCAGACCTGAAACCCGTTTAGGGGTTTCCCTATTTCATCACCGGGTCCATCTCCTAATTTTATGGGTTAAATTGTGTACTTTTTGTGGACTTAGCAGTTTTGTGGTTATGCCTCTAGCTTGGGACCATCGACTAGTAATGGTTGATTGTTCTATGGCCCACAGTTCCCTTTGGAAAGGTGTATACTATGTAAGATATTTTAAGTTTTAATTGGATAGAAGGATCAACTCTTGCTTCAGCGAAAAAAAAAAGTATAAAATTTATTAAATTGCATAATAATTAATAAATTCAAAATTTGTCTTCTCAATTGATATATGTGATGAGTCTCCCATAAGGTTTTTCTAACCATGCCTAGGCACATAAAGGTTATATTGAACCTATTTTTTTTCACTTAATAATACTTTGCTAGCTTAATGAGTTCTTAGGAGAGTCCAAGATATTTTTCATACTTTATGTGCCTAACATGACTATTGTGTAATATTTGAATGGATTCTACACAAATTTCAAGGAGAATCATCTAGAGATAGATGTGGGGCCTACTACCTTCTACAAAATAAACCCAACACGGCTTCCTAAGGATACTAAATCTTCCTTACTATTGCTATGTGGTGATCCAGGAAACAAGATCTAAGTTTTTTTTTTATTTTTCGAGGGAAAGCAGTCCTCCACTCAAGGAGCTTTCCTCCTATCTACTTGTACAAACAATAGGCTTGAGTATGTCTATCATTTCTGTTCAGAAATTTGTTTATGTCTACAAAATATTTATGAACATTACTTTCAATCATGTTTATTTAGATAGTTTATGAGCAATTTTTTCTTGCAAATTATCTTAACATTTGTTGATGATAGTTGTAGCACTGTTACTCTAGTTATATAGAATTTTTACTTTGAATTTAGTTCATTTCCATTACTATTTTTTATTTTTTGTTCATTATGTATTATTCATTGTTTCTTACACTCTACTCTACTTTGCAACTACAAGAAACACTACAACCTTGCATTTTGTTAGATTAACCCTACCACAAGTCGTTTTGATGCATTGGATAGGTGCACTTTTCAATTTTCCAACTTCTCCTTAGCATCATTGCCATCCAATATCACGTTTATCACATTCACCTTCACATTTCACTGTTTCTTGTAGAAAAATAAGGACACTTATAGCAGTTTGCAACCCAACTTCTAAGCTTGCCCAAATTCACATGAGACGCATGATTTTCCCTAATGCTCTATACATACTTACTGTCTCAATACTCGACACCTAACATATAGACGAGCTTGTAGATTGAAGCCCTAATTTATCAATAGCCAATATCTTGAAAGGCCAATGGTTGAGCTATCAAGACATCGGGCCCTCAAGAAGAGGCTAGAGAGTGTCATTGATACTAATTAGTTGATATCTTAACATCCAAAAGCCCAACATCCACGTTGTCACTATATGGTTACCACCTATAAATCACCTCAGTGCCAAGTCAACCTTCCATTTCCATGTCAACATGCCACATCACTTGCCACATTAGTATGCCATGTCATCTAGACCCACATTGGTGCCACATCATAATGAGACGCTAGCATGTCAAATCAATTGCCACACAATTGACATGCGGTATCCCCGGTTCCACATCCACTCATCACATCATTACTCTATCATTATCAAGGTTTCTTGTTGGTGACTAGTGTCCAAATTACTAATGTCTACTACCCAATATGGTGACATTTTGATAGGTCGATGTATGAACAACTAATACATTGCATTAGTGTTGGTTGACCTTGAGGTGTCCTTAATACAGTTAGCCCAACATTTGACCTCTTGATGGAATATAGTCCCCAACCATCACGTGAGAGTCCTTGAACCGTCTACCTCCATGAGCTAATGGATAATGTAGGATAATATGTTAATATCAAGGACATCTAACCTAGACTAGGTTAGTTGGGGCTTTTTGCACAATTAGGTGATGAGGAGCATTATTTGCCAGCATTATAAACCATAGGTATATAAATGTTGTATGGGTGTTAATGTGAGGATTTGCCCAACAATGATGACTTTTTTGTTGGGGCCTTGGAAATCATCTAAGAAGAAACGTGCCATTATCATTCTAGGGCCTACAAATGGTTTTTAAGGTTTAGCAATAATATAAACTATGAACATTGTACAAAACCACTTCTTGGTGCCTCTAAGGTGAATCGTTTATAGAATGCAAATGTGTTTTTATATAATTTATAGGATGCATAGGTTAGTTAACATTATATGGTTTGTATTAATTAAATAAATGTGCAAATTAATAGAACTGTTGGCAAATGAACATTTAAAAAATTATTATGATGAATAATTTTCAAACAATTTTGTGAGAAAATTCAAAACTTTGTGGGAAAATTCAAAATTTTGTGGGAAAATTCAATTAATAGAACTGTGGCAAATGAACCTTTAAAAAATATTATGAAGAAGACTTTTCAAACATTCATGTGAGAAAATTTAAAATTTTATGGGAAAATTTAAAATTTCACTTATCTCCTTAGCTGGGCTTGGCTTGAATCAGTTGTTCTTATCTCCTTGGCTCGAAGTCCCACTGCCTGAACATTCTCTTCCAACGATTGATTAAGGTGTCATTGTCAGGGTTCACACCTAGGAAAAAAGGTTTTTTTTATGAACCAACTGGCTTATATTATTATATGATATTTGGCAAGTTGGGCTCTAAATATCTAGTATTCAATGATTTGGGAAACTTTTGAGCAGATAGATTAATGTGCTTTGATGAGCAATAGCCAAGACAGGTTTACCAGCTCTGCATTTACTACTATTTTTTCTATGAGGCTGATCTTCCATAGTTTTTGCCTAAAATAGGTATGTGTTTTAGCTTTCTGTTTGTTTTCTTAAAAAATAGCTCCTTGAAGATAGGGTTTAGAAGCTGCAGGAAAAATTTTCATGTATGTTTTAGCTTCTGGATCCTCTCTAGTGCCATTCCCACCTCCTCTGTAGCCTCCTCTATATCCACCTCATGCACCTGCTTAGCTGTTCCTGGGGTCAACTATTCAACTCAAAAATAATTTCTTTTGAATCATTTTTCGATTGTATGGAGGCTGCAACAATTGTTCCTGGGGTTTTCGATTTTATGGAGGGCAAAAAAGTTGTTCCTGGGGTCACCTCTTTAACTCGAAAATAATTTCTTTTGAATAATTTTTCCATTGTATGGAGGGCACAATAGTTTTCATTAGTATCAGTATTTGGAAGGCATTTCTCTGTCGAGGCATACCATCCCACTTTCTTTGGTTATCAAAGAGTTTTCCTTGATCAATTCCTACCCTGCAATCATCTTTGACTTTGCTCGCATGCCCATCATAACTGAAAATAGGCGGATGAATTCAAAGGCACCTCCACTTCCCTTGAATTTCTTTTGCTGTTTGCACATCAAATTGAAGGTTTGAGGAGAGGATTGATCAAGAGGGGGCACATGTATGCCTAGTGCCAATTTTGGTGGAGATTAAGGAGGGGACCCTCCACTCTCAATTTTTTGTAATGTTATGATTATGCTTAGGGAATATCTTATGAATCATTAGGGAAGATGGATCCTTTGTGTAAAAAACGTTGACAAATTAGATCTCTTTTGTGGAGAGTAGAGTGAAGGTTAGCCATTTTGTCTGCGGACAGGGAAGATTTGTGATCGCACACACAAACATTTGAATTGTAGAGACAGAAGTATAAGAGACAGAGACCATAGCAGAATGAGGAAATTAGAAGAGATAGGGACCATAACAGCTTCCTCCCACTCCAGCGAGAATCATTACATCCCATCATATACCCTCCAGTCATTGCAGATTTCATCATAACTTGTCATCTTAGGGTTAGAATTATATTAAAATACCCGTGACTATTAACCTTCCAAAAAATCATAAAAAATTTGTCCTTGGAACTTCTACACTTGCTAAGATAGTGATGAAGGAAAAAATATTGTTTGTGGCTGAGCAGTATACATATATCTACACCGCAACCCAAAACTAGGTGAATCTAGTTGATATTGCATTGCAAGACCTTGACGGGGGTATACTGATGATAGGGGTATACCAATTTTATCAATAGGATACATATGTTTGTATAGTTTTTTATTTTCTTAATCATATGACGAAAATCAGAGTACAAGAATATGGGTTTCAATGCTTCGCAACTGTTAAGTTCTTGAGGTTCGATTGCAACTTGGAGAACTAGGAATATTTTGAGAAGAGTATATATATTCTTTTCAATCCATGTCCTTTCCTTGAAGGACACTGAGAGGAGTATATAGAATCTTCTCAATGGAAAACAGTTTCCGTTTGTGTGGTTGTTTATGATCTTTCCATTTATTCACATATTTTTGTAATATGTAAAAAGTTGCAACCTCATTAAATGACACTTACACGGCTAGAATACACCAGTGCTACCTCTAGAGAGATAAAATCAGCTGCGTTCATCTAATTCCTCAGTGCTCAAGATACTCGCCCATTGTATACACATAATCGAAGGGAGTGTCCTTTGCTTTGACAAGTGAAATAGCCAGTAAACTCAAGACAACAATATCAAGATGAGTCCATATGTGCTACATGATTAGATTGACTTGGTAAACTGATATCCTGTTGCCTATTTATATTGTTGGGGCTCCCACTAGATTCTTTATTTTTGATTGTATAGACATTAAACACATACCCAACCCATTTCCTTGTAAGCATTACTAAGCATAGGATGATAATATGGGTCATTTTCTTGGATCAAATTCCAGCTTAGTTATTTCCTTTACTTTTGGGCATATGTAAAGTTAAGTGCATTTTAATGGAATGTGATTGCTTGTTTCTGTGTTAAGATATTTGCAAATTTCCTTGCTGACACTTTCACATCAATGTTAGAGAAGTCCTTATAATTAAATGGGTATTTATCCCAGGAGTTTATTCTTGCAAATTCTCACACTTTCAAGGCTTGCATATGTGCCATAAATCATAGAAAAGTATCCAAACTTGGAAGAAAACTCAAATTTAGAACCTCTTTTGACAGTCTATAGGTACTTCTCATAAGGTAGTTGTAGAGACTTCCCCCTTTAATGCGGTTGGGCTTCAAGACTATGGCTAAGACGTGGTAGGTCTCCTTACTTGAACAACACCTAAAACACATCCTTTAGGACTGTGTATTGAGTCTCTTTCTTATTGTGGATTAGGGTTTCGTTTAGGCTCCCTTTGACTACATCTTAGCTATGAATAGAATACTACGTCTAGGGCTCTTTTGGAGCTTCCTTTGACAGTGTACGGAAGCCTCCTTTCTCTAATGAAGAGCCTTCTTTTGGGACATCGAAGAAGCCTCTCTTCACTGTGATTTAATCCCTTTAGGATAGCATATAAGGCTTGCGTCTAGGGAACATTATACAACAACTAGGGCTCATCCAAGGCTGCGGCTATGACTCTTCCTTTAAGACTATGTTTAGGGTAGCATTAGCCCTCCCTTGATAGTGGATTAATGCACAACTGAAAAAGAACTTCAACTCCTAGTTTGGACTATGGTTAGGCCATCAAATCTCTATTAGGACAACGTATAAAATACTTCTTGATTGTGACCTGACTATCTCATTTCCTCTTGTGTCAAGGGCTTCATCATCTAGATCTCTCTAGCCAACAAAATCCAAAACAACTGGAGAGAGATCAAGAGTTAAGTGTGTGTACAAAATTACTTGAAAACCTCTTCTATTGTAATAAAACGTTGAGGATAGATGGGGGTAATTTGGTTGCTAGAATTCCTTAATGAATTGTTACATAACACAAATAAATTCATATCTCCATCAATACACATTGGAATCAGATGATCTTTAAATCAATCCTACACCTCTTAATGAGACTGTCCTATTGTGCCACTGCTGCACTATGTCATGGCTATTCCGTTGCACCACTGCTGCACTATGTCATGGCTGTCCCATTGTGCCACTGTTGCACAAATGCATGAAATCCCACACACCGACGATTTACAATGCTTGCCTTTGATAATACCCCTTAACACCTGCGATCGTTGATGTTGCGGGACTGGGCCCACCAAAGCTATTGCAATCACAACATGGCAGAGGGAGAGACCCCTACACCTCATTTCATAGCACAAGCCAACTACCCAAACGCAAGATCCTCATAAACTATAATACATAAAATATCACATCCGGGAGGCTCTCCTGCTTATTCCAATCGCAACACCAGAGAGGGAGTGACCCCTTCACCTCATCTCATAGTGCAGGCCAACTGCTTGGACGCGAGATTGTAATAAAATATAATATATAAAATATCATGTCCAGGAGGATCTCCCACATATCGGAATCGCAAACCTAGAGGGACTACAGTGGAGGAGGGCCTTGGCTTGTGCGATCACCGATATGCAACTGTGATGGGTTAAGTCATCACTGCCATGTGTCACCCCATGAATGGTGACATGTGTCACACAGAAATGCCCTCTTACGACCTTGAAAATGTCGAATTTGCAGTTCGTGTGTCCTCCATACTGCCATGTCAACCCCATACTGCCACGTCATGATGACATCAACTACCATGTCATTTATAAGGGCCAATGGTACTCTGCCACATGGCCCCTAGAGGAGAGAGAAAAGGGCTCATCCACCCTTAGTTTTTCTTCGATTTTATTTGTTAATCATTTTTCGGCCCTCTCGGTGCTTTAACACTAAAGGGCCACTCTTCAGTGATTCCCACGATATCACCATTCGATGGTGGTCAGGACTCTGTGTTTATGTGCACCCCTTTCTACCTGTGATTGCTGATATTTGATATTGGTGCTCTGTCTTGTGAACCACTAATGCACTATGTGCCATGGGATATCCGACTGTTGGTTGCGATTTGCGCTCTGCCTTGGTCCTGTCGACAGCCAATTTGCGACATAGGTGATTGGCCAATTGCTGATATCGCTGCATTTCCTACTGCTACTCAAGAAAAAACTACCAATTTGCAATTAATGGGCCTTAACCTTGTCTTTTTCTCTTTGCTTTCTAGGCTTTCTAAGGGCAGTTTAAATTTTCTCTAATGTCTGCTCCAAAAGTCCAGTTTTGGACTTCCATATACCATCGGAAAACTTATTGCAAGCAATATGCAATGGAGAGGGTCTAATTAAGCTTTGAGAGCTTCTATGGTCTAGGAAGGTAGCTTCAAACTTCACTGCTCTTTTACACTCTTTTCACAGTTGAAAACATATTTTGCAATGATTTACAACAGCTTCATTTATCCAATCATGTTGGATAATAGAAATGACACAATGTAATGCCTCCACATCCTCATTTCCTCTTCAAAGTGAACCTACAACAACATTTTTCTTCCTTTTCTTGTAGATGATTTCAAATTCATAACCCAGCATCTTTGTGACCCATTTTTGTTGCTCTTCTGAAGTTAATCTTTGTTCCAAGAATTACCTAAGGCTATCATGATTTCTTTTTACCTTTAATTGTATTCCAATTAGGTAAGGACGTTATTGCTTTAGGGCATGTATAATTTCCAACATTTTCTTCTCATAAATGGGTTTGTGTAAATTGTTTCCCTTGATTGGACAACTTTCAAAGGCAATGGGTCTTCCTTCTTGAATTAAAACAACACATATTCCATTTTCGGTGGCATCACATTCCACAATAAAGGTTTTTGTCAAGTCTGGTGTAGCTAAGACCAAAGCTTGACACATTTTCTATTTAAGATGGTCAAAGGTATTAGTTGCTTCTAGATTCCAAGAAAATTCATCTTTCTCCAATAATGTTGGTAGATGTGCTTCTATTTTCCCATAATTCCTAACAAACTTGTGATAATACCTTGTCAACCCAAGAAATCCTCGAAGATGCCTAAAGTTGTGGGGATTTTCCATTCCTTGATGGACTTAATTTTGTTAGGGTCTACCTTAGCACCCTTGTGACATACTATATGACCCAAATATTCCACCTCCTTTACCATAACAAAACATTTGGAGGTTTTTTGATACATTTGTTTTTCCTCCAATAGTTTCAGCACCCTATCAACATATTGAATATGATACTTCCAAGACTTGTTTTAGATTAGTATATCATCGAAAATTACTAACAAAAATTTTCTAAGGAAGGGTTTAAAAATGGAATTCATCAAACCTTGAAATGTGTAAGGTGAATCAGTAAGGAAAAAATTCATAATGATCTTCATTGGTTTTGAATGTTGTTTTTGAGATGTCTTTGGTCTTCATTCTAATTTGATAATATCTTGAATGAAGATCCATCTTGGTGAAGTAAATTTCTCCATGTTATTCATCTAATAACTCATCGATGACATGAATGGGAAATTTATCCTTAATAGTGAGCTTCTTGTTCTCCCTATAATTCAGACACATATTCCATGATCCATCCTTCTTGTGTACCAATACTACTAGAGTAGAGAAATAACTTTGGCTAGGTGTTGATAGTGTTGGACCCACAAAAATGTTAGGGGATCTCCCTGGTAAGAAGTCCCAATTAGACCTCAGACCATTCGGTGTAGGAGTCCCAACATTGGGTTTTACGGTAATTCCTTGATGGCGATTTCGCACAGAGGCAAGTAAGATAACTATGTTGGTAGCAAGGGTGTGACATCTACATTGAGACAGGAAGGTGCATGAGAGGTTCTAACACCAGGGGGTTAAGATGAGACCGCCCCTTGGAAACCTGTAATAGTATGGAAGGGAACACACGAGTGAAGATGCATCACAAGCTGGAAAGCAAGTTAGTGAACAATCCAAAGTGATGGTTAAACCAACATCACATCTCAGAGAGATTCACACATACTTATACGGAATATTCCATACATGGATGTGTAAGAAAACAAATACGTACATCATTTAGAGTAAACCAGATAGCATAGAATGTAATACAACATATGGATGAAACGTGATGGCTCTATTATATTAAGAAGTTTAAGTTTCAATCATACAATACATCCATGTCCAACCACTAGTTACAATAGCGGAATGTTACAGCCACAACTACCTACTCCTCCAAAGATATTTACTAGCTCTGCGCAGTCGAGAAGCCAAAGCTTGTTACAATACTGTCCAAGCTTTCTCTAAGATAGTCCTATCAGAAGCTTGGCTGACTAGAAGCATTTACAATGAGTTATCAGGTTGTATTTATAGCAAAGGGTGGGGTGACCCTTGAAATTCCCTTTTGTGACATTTCATCTACACTTATGACAGTTCATCTACCCTCATGACATCCAAATATAGACACTTGAACTTCCACTTGACAAGACATTACATTACAATGCACATGTGCCCATGTGAGACAAAATGGCATGAGAAAGCCATGCAAGACATCACTGACAGTCGATCTGTTGTGGTGAGACCAAATCTTTGACATGTTTATGATGGTCAAGGTGGTGAGATGATGCTAATATTGGTCATTCGTGATGGTGTGCATGTGCTCCATGGTGACATCTTGCTGAAGCGAACTCTTTCCTCCATTACATCTAGGTGCATTAGTATGGCTGATACATCCAACTTGTCTAATAGCATGCACATGGTCTTCTGGGTACGGCTGAACCCACAACAAATTGATGCATATCGTCTGTGCTAATCTTCAAGCGTGTGATGGTGTTCATGCACATCAAATTGTCGAAGTATATGTTTGGCTCCAATCAGACTTGCTTATTGTCTTCTCCTCAGTGAGTGTGTCGAATGGTTGGGATCACATGCATGTGAAAAATGACATGCATGTTGCTACATTCCCCTGCATGTGATCCACAACATTTCTCACATTTCCTGTTATGTGCCAGCTACTAGGATGGATCTACAACTTGTACAGGCGTAGTTTCATCCATGAGTGCATGTTGCACCCATTGTTGTACCTGTTCCTGCTGCAACTCATTCTCTCATCTGTTCAGCTCCTGTTCTTCCTTGAGTTGTTGCTTGAGCACATGCAACTCCTTCTATGTTATGTCCTCTGCCTTCACGTGACCTTCATGTCTCGCCATCACCTCATAGCCTAAGTCTCCAAAGTTGCTTTCACCACAAGTAGATCTACTTGAGCTTGCAACTTTGTTCCACTTCTTTTTTGTCAACAACCTTCCTCTTGCATTCGTTGCATCTAGTATGTTGCCTTCAGCTATTGTTCATGGTGCTACTTGCTGTGATTCTATTGTCATCATATCTTGATGTACTTTTCTACGAACAACTTGATGTATTCGTGGGTAGGAAAATTCCTATACACTTGATTAACTACATCCACAAGTGTGCTCTGAATGGTGTCTTCGACTCTGCTCTCCTGGAAACCATTTTACACGTCCTGATAAGAGGGAGGTGAACACCTGAGATACCTGGAGACATGGAAACACTCATGGCGACCAATATGTCAGTTGAAAGCCAGAATGAACTTGAGAACTGACTTGCAACATACCTGTGTGATTAATCATGAAGGTTGTGCAATTTTCGTCGGGAGGTTGGGAGACTGACTACCAAGACTTTGAAGGCATAGTCTAGGCTATCAGGAGTCTAACTGGCTACTAGAACTATGCAATGCATAGTCTAACCTAGCTACTAACTACTGGAATTACACAATGTGCAATCTCAGCCAGCAATGGTTGCTGGCTCAGTGACTGCATTACACAATTTTTTGGGCCAGCAGTCACTGTCCCTCATAATTGCGAAATTCAAGACTGAAGTACAGTCACTGGGAAGAAATGTGCATTTCCTGAGAGGAAGATAAGGCCTTCCCTCTCAAGATTTTGCAATGCTGTCTTGGTGAAGCAAAGTCCAGGCCAAGGCTGCCCAGACCTGCTGACAGGCAACTGAAAGCGAATGTGAATGTGAATGCATGGTGATACATAGTGTAAGAATAAGTGAATGATCATTCATGCAAACTGTGAATGACAGATTCAGAAAACAGAACAACATGCATGCAGGTGAGGCGAGTCGCTAAATCGGTGACCGTTCATGAAAAACAATTTCATGCATGCGACAACAATGAGATGTTAATGAAAACTGAAATGGTTCTAGTACAATCTAGTATGTATCAAAACAATAGAAAGTGCTCACTGAAATCAAGTAGACAACATTCATATGAAGCGAAACACAAAAAGTGCCATAAATGCAACAGAAGACATGCAAGTCAAGATTACTCCAAAACAATTGAGTTGAATGTGCTGACGATTCCTAGATGCTATGGGATGTCAGAGCTGCAAAGGCTAATGTGAGGAAAGAGCTCTGTAGCATCTGGTTCATGAGTTTTGATAAAATTGAAGATGTGATGTGCATGCCACAAATCTAGGAAGAGCGAAACTTGGTGGGAGGATTTCGACATGATCCTTACATGCAACCTCCAACTTCTAAAAGTTGATCCCTGAATCAAGGGATGCCTTTGCATGCTACCTTGGGAGAAGCATCCCATGCATGAAAATTTATTTTGCTCGGTCCCAGAGGGAACCTGTCAACTTAACTGCATATGTAAGAGGTTGGTCAATTTCTCGGGGAAAATGCACATTTCTTAATGGAAGCTGGGCTGACTTCCCAGGCGCAATTTTTGGGTAAAGCAACTTGTCAGGCCAGGCAGTAACTCCATTAGGTAGAAAACTAATTCATTTTATTCCATTAGGTAGGTCTTTGTTATATACAATAGGGAGTTATTGTTCAGTTCATGTCTCGATGACTGTTCACATTCCTAATTTAATTATTTACATAAATTCACCCAATCATGAAGATTAGGTGTCAACATCCCCCCCCTTAATCTGAAGGGATGTTGGTGAGTCCAAGCATCATTCTGAATCATTCAAGCTTTTCCCTTCCAAGAGCGTTGGTGAAGATGTCTGCAATTTGCTCATTTGTGGAATAATGACGGAGATGAATTGTTTTGGCCTCAACATGATGTCGAATGAGATGATATTTAGTATTGATGTGCTTTGTTTGATCATGGAACTTTGGGTTCTTGGCCAACTTTATTGCAGAGGTGTTTTCAATCATGAGTGGAGTTGATTGTACTTGTTTTACCTGCAAATCTTCAAGAATTTTCCTGAGCCACACAATTATTTTTGTTGCTTCAGCTGCTGCCACGTATTTTTCTTCTGTTTTGGAATCTGCTGGAACTGATTGTTTGTGTGATCTCCAGGAGACAACTCCTGATCCAAGACTCATAGCATATCCTGAAGTAGATGCCCCAGTTTCTTTGTCTCCATCGAAGTCTGAATCAGAGTATCCAATCAAGCGGAAGTCATCCACCTGTGTATACTTGATTCCAAAGTCTTGAGTTCCCTTCAAGTACTTTAGAACTCTTTTTGTAGTAGACCAATGTCCCTCACAAGGCTTTTGCATAAACCTGGAGAGGATTCCAACAGCAAATGAAATGTCTCGTCTGGTAGTAGTTAGGTAGTTGAGACTTCCTAAAAGCTGTCTATACTTTGTTGCATCCTCAAATTCATTTCCTTCAATAGATGTGAGCTTTAAGTTTTGTTTCATTGGAGTAGTAAGAGGATTACACTCTGTCATGCCAAACCTGCTCAACAAATCTCCAATGTATTTCTTTTGAGAAAGAAAAATGGACATTGGATGTTGGGTTACTTCAATGCCAAGATAGTAATGAACATAGCCCAAATCAGTCATTTCAAAACTTTTCCCCATTTCCTTCTTTATGGATGCTATGTAGCTTTCGTTGTTCCCTTTCATTAAAAGATCATCTACATATACCACAAGATATACTATTATGAACCAGCTCAAGAAAAGATAGAAAAGATAGATCGACGCCTTAGAATTCAGCCTCTTCGAGGGGGCAACCTCCTTTACATTACATAAATGAACAATTCTTGGATGATACAAATGACAAAACTTCCTTTCTATATATAGGAGTCTAAGGAGTCACAATATAACCCAACCGACCTAACAATAATAATATAAAGCCACAAAAATAACAATAGAGGGATTCTATGGGGCACAATAATAACAATATGGGTACAATAGGGGCAGAACAATATTAATAAGGGGTACAACTACAATAGTAATGGGGTAATCACTAGTATTATAGGGACCCAACATGCCCCTGTCCTTCAAAAGAAGTGTTGTCCTCAACGCTTGAGTAGTTCTGGATACTTTTGTATAAAATTATCATCCTCCCATGTGGAATCTTCAGCAGATAAGTTCTTCCACTTGATAAGATACTCCGAAATTGATCGATTTCGTAGTTGTCGAGTTCCTGTTTCTGTGACTGATTCCGGATCCAATATAATTTTTCCTTCCTCGTCAAGTTCTGGAAATATTGTTTGAATTGGGAGCTTGTCACCTATAACCTTCTTTAAACATGAAACATGGAAAACTGGGTGCAATCGAGAAGCTGCAGGAAGCTCCAATTTTGTATGCCATAGTACCAATCTTTTGCAACACCTTGTACGGACCATAATACTTTGGTGATAATTTATTATCCTTCTTAGCTTGCTTGAGGGACATTTGCTTATATGGTTGCAGCCGTAGGAATACCCAATCACCTACATCAAAACTTCTTTCACTGTCGATGTTGATTTGCCTGTTGTTTCATTCTATTCTGTGCCAACACGAGGTTATCCTTTAAGAGTTGGAGGACTTGTTGGTGATGTTCGATGTGATGTTCCACTGCTTGAACCTTAGAATTTTCTCTTAAATATGATGTGATGGATGGTGGCTGATACCCATAAAGTGCCATAAATGGGGTCATTTTTTGTTGCTATATGGAAGGAAGTGTTATACCACCATTCAGCCAGAGGCAACCATTTGACCCATTGTGTGTGTTTATCAGATACAAAGCAACGAAGATATCCTTCCAAACATTTGTTTTACTATCTCAGTTTGCCAATCAGATTGAGGATGATAAGATGAGCTATGAGCTAACTGAGTACCAAGACAAGAAAATAATTATGTCCAAAAAATTCCAGTGATAATGGGATCTTTGTCACTTACAATAATCTTTGGGTTTCCATGTAGCTTTTGAATTGTTTCCATAAATGCAGTAGAAACTGTACTGGCTTTAAATGGATGTGATAATGCACAAAAGTGTGCATACTTGGTAAGTCTGTCAACTACCACCATGATGACACTCTTTCCCCTCAGACTTGGGTAAACCTGTGATAAAATCCATTAAAACCTCCTCCCAACGTTGGCTTGGAATGGATAAAGGTTGTAATAGACCCGGTGTCTTAATTGTTTCAACTTTATTTTGTTGGCAAACCAAACGTTCCGCCACAAACTTTTGAATATCCTGATTTAAGGCCATCCCAAAAAAAATCTTTTCTTAACCCTGTGGTAAGTTTAAAAAAATCCTGAGTGCCTCCTAAGGGAGAGTGTTGCAATTCCATAAGAATCTTTTGGTTTTTAGCTGGGATTTTATAGAGGTATAGCGATCTTTGTACCATAAGAATCATTTTTTCCAGCTAAATGTATCAGACGTACTGGAATCTTGTTGTAATTTCGAATAAGTGCCCACACTTCTTCGTCATTCTTCCATTCCTCCCTTGCTTCATTTATCCAATCTGGTTGGATAATAGAAATGGCACACAACAATGCTTCCACATCCTCATCCTTTCTTGAGAGTGCATCTGCCACCACATTTTGCTTCCCTTTTTTGTAGATGATTTCAAAGTCATAACCCAACATCTTTGTGACCCACTTTTGTTGCTCTTCAAAGGATAATCTTTGTTCTAAAAGTATTTAAGGCTATCATGATCCGTTTTTACCTTGAAGTGTCTTCCCATTAGGTAGGGTCGCCATTTCTTAAGTGCATGGAGTATTGCAACATTTCCTTCTCATAAATAGCTTTGTGTAAAAACTTTCCCTTGATTGGACGACTTTCAAAAGTAATGGGTCTTTCATCTTGCATTAGAACAGCACCAATTCCATTTCCTGAAGCATCACATTCCACAATAAAGGTTTTTGTGAAGTTCGGTGTAGCTAAGACCGGTGCTTGGCACGTTGACTCTTTAAGATGTTCGAAGGCCTTTGTTGCTTTTGGAGTCCATGAAAATGCATCTTTCTTCAGTAATGTTATTAGAGGTGCTGCTATTCTCTAATAATTCTTAACAAACTTGCGATAATACCCTGTCAACCTGAGAAATCCTCGCAGATGCTTTATGGATGTGGGGATTTTCCATTCCTTAATGGCTCTAATTTTGCTAGGGTTTACCTTAACTCCTTCATGAGATACAATATGACCCAGATATTCCACCTCTTGTACTCCAAAGAAACATTTGGATCTTTTTGCATATAATTGTTTCTCCTCCAATAGTTGTAGCACCCTGTCAAAATGTTCAACATGTTCCTTCCAAGACTTGTTGTAGATTAGTATATCATCAAAAAATACTAACACAAATTTTCTAAGGAATGGTTTGAAAATGGAATTCGTCAAACCTTGAAATGTTGAAGGTGCATTGGTAAGGCCAAAAGGCATGACCAAAAATTCATAATGACCCTCATGAGTTCTAAATGTTTTTTTCTGAATGTCTTCAGTCTTCATTCTGATTTGATGATATCCTGAATGAAGATCCAACTTGGTGAAGTAAATTGATCCACACAATTCATCCAGTAATTCATCAATGACCGGAATGGGAAACTTATCTTTAATAGTGAGCTTGTTGAGCTCCCTATAATCTGGACACATGTGCCATGAACCATCCTTCTTGTGCACTAATACTACTGGAGCAGAGAAAGAACTTTGACTTGGTTGAATTATACCAGCCTCTAGCATTTCTGCAACCATACGTTCAATTTCACTCTTTTGGGCATAGCGATATCGATATGGCCTGAGGTTTGGAGGAACACTTCCTGGAATCAGATGAGTAGCATGATCATGATCACGCATAGGTGGGAGACCTTTGGGAGTCTCAAATACCTTGGAATGATTGTCCAAGACTTTTTGGAGATCTGGAGAAATAGAGGATTCCAATGTGGAAACATCTAGCGAACATAATTGTGCAATTACACCTCCTTGTTTCTTTTTTAGAAGATTTGTCATACCGTTAGAGTTGATTATATTTCCCAGTTTCCCTAGAATACCACTAAATTCAACTTCCTTTCCTTCCACAGAAACGTTCATGAAAAGTTGTTGAACATTAAAAGCTATTGTACCCACGGATTGTAGCCATTGGACTCCTACTACAACATCGACACCTTCCATTGGAATGGAAAGCATTGGGCTAGTCAATACATATTCCCCCATGGATAGCTTGATATTATGGCACTTTCAAGAGCAATTTATTGTTCCTCCATTTGCAACCATCACTTGACACTCTAGTGTTGGATATAAGCAGCAATTCAATTCTTTTACTACCTTACAATGAATAAAATTGTGGGTACTTCCTAAATCAATCAACACTATTACCTTTTTCTTTTTGATTTGTCCTTATATCTTAACTGTTTGAGGAGTGGTAATTCCTGCCAATGCATTATAAGATATAGTCGGATTCATTTCTTCTTTATCTAGGTTTTGTTCCTGGAGTATATCCTCTTCTTTTGACCTTTCTTGCTCCTTTTATTCTTCCTCTTCACAATCTATGTAGAATAATTTCTTCTCAACGGACTTATGACCTTTAGTGTATTTGCTATCACAACTGTAACAAATCCCTTTTGCTCTTTTTTCTTCCAATTGTTGTGGTGTCAACCTTATATTTTGTGGAAGACTAGGGGCAACAACACTTCCATCTTTATAGTTGTGAGTGGTATGCTTCCTGGTTGCCATAATTTTGCTTTCCATTTTTCTTGCTAACCTGAATGCCTTCTCTAATGAATCAGGTTCCAAAGGTGAACACCATGTTGGATATTATCCTTTAAAGTCCCTATAAACACATCAATCCTATGCTCCTCTAGAATATTTTTTACCCTTATGTTCAATTTTTGGAACTCCTCAATGTGCTCCATTATTGACCCTTTTGTTTGAGACTTATCAATTGGCTAAAAAAAGTGTTGCTTTTTGTATCCTCATAATGTGCTATCAATTCTTCCGTAAAAATTGCCCAAGTGATAAATTGTTTATAAGAGCAAAGCCATTGATACCATACAAACTGATTTGGTTCCAAATATAAAGTTGCAATACGTACCTTTTGTGTGTTTTGCACATTATTGAGATCAAAAATTGCTCCATCTGTAATATCCATGTTGCGGGATCCTTGCCATCAAACTTCCTCATATCGATTTTTGGAATATGGTGGGTCTTTGATCCAACATTAGAGTCTATGGAATCATGATTAATATTTCTTTTGTTCTCATCATGAGTTTCCTTTACTACCTTTTCACCCTTAGTGACCCTTTCTTGTAGCAACTTATTCATATTTATCTTCAATTCTTCCATGTATGTCTTCAAATCTATCTTCAAATCATCCATCTTAGCTTCCACGTCATTCATCTTAGCTTCAACGTCATTCATCTTAACTTCTAAACCTTTCTTTAATCCATCTTAGATTTTGTTCCTTTTTGTGCAAGTGACACTTGTTGCACTTGGTCTCGTAATTTTGATACATCATGTTGCATTTCTTCCTCTTCTTCATGAGTCATGCTAGAGCTTTCAGGTCGCCTACTAGGTGTTTCCATTTTCTTTCTTCGGCGCATCAATTACTGATAATAATGCTTCACTATGCCCTTTGAATTACTTCAAAATAATTTTTCAAACCAAGCTTAAGAAAACATTTAAAAAAATATACACACCTTTTTTCACTTTGTAGGAGCACGATATTGCCTCTGATGTATCTCTGTAATTTCGGATCATCCAATTTTGAAATTGCGACCGATGGTAGCCCTATGTGTCCTTTTTCCAATGCCACCAGTTTGACCCCAATTGGATTCTCCAATGAAGAGTTATGCCAAATCTCCCACAGTGACCTGATTATAGACTAATTCAGTAGAGCGAACTTGTACGACGTTCCACTAGTCACTGTTTTGACCTATGGCTCTAAATAATATATAGAAGAAACTACAGTCCGTCCTATTTCTACACCTTTTTACAAAATTTCAATCCAATGCTCAGAGAAAAAGTTATGATGATTTTCCCCAGGTCACCTGTTTG
>APFE030413352.1:620-11159 GCA_000404065.3 Pinus taeda
ATATAGTATTAGGTTTTTTCTCATGCTTTCTATGAATGACACGGGTGAATTTTATCTTACACCCACTAGATTATCGATATTTCAGTAATTTTGATTTCAAAATATATTTTAAAGAAATGCAATGATTTCATTTGTGTATTCAATAAACACAATATTCTAATGGAATTCTGCATATGTGGTTTACGTATACAGATTCCATGGAGAAGTATTAGTGGTGTGACATCAATTGTCCTCAAGCAAAAGCTTTAGTTTTATTTTTTTCTGGAAGCAAATGCTTTCTTCCAACATTTATGAGTTCCATGAAAAATTTG
The DNA here is from genome assembly GCA_000404065.3 of Pinus taeda. Classification (NCBI taxonomy): domain Eukaryota; kingdom Viridiplantae; phylum Streptophyta; class Pinopsida; order Pinales; family Pinaceae; genus Pinus; species Pinus taeda. Next base: position 932 of record APFE030413352.1, read on the forward strand.
AAAGTCCTAATAGTATTCAATTATGGGTTCAAGAGAGACATAGTATTCAATTATGGGTCAAAGAGATCCACACTGAATCATCTATTGGCCTTATCTTCACTTAGTTTAAGACTATTCACTTGGAGAGACTGCATGTGCCCCCACTTCAAGAGCATAGTAAAGTCATGTAGAACTTAGAGAAGCTATCTTTAAGCTTTTAGTGAAGATTGGAAAAATGTATGGGTTCAATAACACCTAGTCGAGAATTAAGCTTCCAATAATGCTAGATTTTAACCTAGAGCATTTTTCTGATTTGGAGGAGATGCCCCTTTGTATTTGTGACACATCTTCAATTGTGAATTGGACTATTACTAACTGTCATTTCCTTCGTAAGTTACCTGATGAGTTGGGGAACCTCAACTCTTTAAGAATGTTAAGGAAGGAAAGAAAGTACATTATGCTAAGTTCTCTTATGCTTTTCAAGTTTTTCTTGGATATCTACAACATTTCAGGTAGGAAAGTACATTCTGTTAATGAAAACTTGTCTTCATAGAAAGGCCCAATTTCAAATTCTAGTGCTTCCAAAAAACATTGTATAACTGTAATGTTTCTAAAAGGAAAGCATATTTTTTCAATTTAAGTATCATGATCCCATATTCCAACTTATTTTTCAATAACCCATTAGGCTTTGTAGCCTTGAATAAATTCATGTCTTTTGATAAGATCCTCTTCCAAATTAGAACACAGTTTCCTTTTGGCAATAACCACATACAATGTCTTGATTCTGTTATTGAGAAAATAGAGGTTGTGAAACAAGCATGTGCCATACAAGGACTTGATTCATTGATTATGTATCAATTATGGCTCTTGATGTAACAATGTCTTGATTTTGTTGCTTGAAAATAGCGGTTATGCTTTACTATTTCACAAAATTTCCTACAATCTTTCCATAAGTATTGATTTGTAATCTCAGTCATTGAGGGATGGCAGTAATGACAAAGGTAATATTCCATGGTTTGAAGTTTCCCTCTTACTAAATATTTAAATATATCACCAAAATTTAACTGTTAGTTAAAGGAATTGTATTTGATTTGTAAACAATTCATTGCTTGATTTATAGATTTTGATTTTTTCCCTTTTTTATTTTTTTCTCAGATTTGGTATGAGATATCTTCCAAGATTCGGGTTCCCTATTTTCCCCATCACATCTACGAGGTTCAGATGCTATCATTAAATATTCTTGGAATGTTACAACTTTTCTAGTAAGTGTGCTTTGAAACATTGTTGTTGCTTTTCCATGGTGTTAATGCAAATAAGCACTGCAACTAATGTCATTATTTAGATTAAGTGCTGAAATCTAGGTGGTCCTGTAATGATGGAGTGATTGTTTTCTAGCTACTAAGGCCATATGCATTTTTATCTCTTATGTTGTCCTGAGATATTCAAATTCAGAATAAGAATTGAGGTCTCGTTTCCACTATAGATTACAGTGAGTTTCTTGAACATAATATATAGTAGATTACCTTTTACTAATCAACTATGGATGTGATCCCTTGCAGGGAAGGAAATTCAAAGTGACTTTGATTTCATATTGATTTGTCAAAACATCCACACAGGAAAGGAGATTCAAAGTGACATTGATTTCACACTAATTTGTCAAAATAGAGGCAAGAGAAAAGGAAACTTTGTATTCAACAATGCTCTTAATTTCATATGTACATGCACAGACATATTAATAGAAAATATTGAAGGGTTGCCTAAGTAATATTTTCCATTCCACTACATTCTTTACAACTTGTAAATAAATAACTGGGAACAATTCATTACACTACTTGTTATTCTTTATTAATAAGTGGTTAAGATTTTGATATTGAACTAGCTAAGATTTTTCTTCCTTCTGTGAAATTGTGTGTTCTATAATGCTTTTTTTCCATTCACTATGTATAGCATATAAAGTTTGTCTAATGGAGTAGGAAGATTGGAAAGCCTTGTGATACTTGAATTATGTTACAAGGCAAAAACCCAACGGGGCAGGGTAGTTTCATCCCCACAAAGGGGTCACAAGTACCAAAGTTGGTATTGGCTAGTGCCTTGAGCTAGAAAATTTCCTTTAGCCTTGTATTAACATTGAATCTAGAGAGGATTCTAATATTATCTTTATAAGGTTTATATCAGTTAAGATTGACGAATCAAATTCATGAGATATGAGCTAGGATGTCTTTGCAAGGTGGTTGTTGATTATTGGAAGCTATGATGACCATTATGTCAGGCAAGGTGGTCGCACTCCCTTGATCATGAGCACAATTGTGATCAAGATGGAAGACTTCATAGTCTAGATTGATTGTTTAGCAGTGATAGTTAGTGGGCGCATTCAAAAAAGCTTCTATTTAATTAATCCTTTTTATAGAGTTGTCAGATTCAATTTCCAAAGGTTTTAATTACACTATAGAGTTGAGTTCTAAGAGAGTTGTGATTCACAGTGTTAAGTATAACAACTATGACACTTGAATGAAGACAAGCATAGTAGAGGTATTAGACTTTGTTATAAGCTTACTTGCATATTATAAGGGACTTGGTTGGTTTTTTTATAATTTTATAAACAAGTTCCATGTCGTGGAAATGTGGAAAAAAATAGTGATATTGCCACCATGTGGCTCTTGTCATATATGGTTTTATACCTTTTCAAAAAATTCTCTAAGAGTTCACAATGCTAAGATTCAATAGGACTTTACAAAGTTTTATTATTTAGTGAAAGACTCAAAAATATCTTACAATATTTTATAATTGAGTAAAATATTTGCCATGCTTAGTGAGAGATTCGCCAAAAAATTATATATACATATTATATTATTGATAAAATTTCCTTCCATTTTTCCTATATACCATGGAGATTCACCCATTTATTATACATATAAATTTACCGGGGGTTCTTAAAATTTTCCCTGGAGAAAGGAAGGGAATTTTCAAATATGGTAGAGGTGCTCTCCGCAAGGTTTGGAGGACCTTTCGAATATGGTAGAGGTGCTCTCCCCAAGTCTGGTTGAAGATCAAGATGTAACCTAAATACACCACCATGAATGATTCATTGAAGGGTTAGAAGTTTTCGTTCCTCAATCTCATGAAGGTTGTGAGGGCATTCATTAACCCAAAAGGTATGAACAACAATTCTAAAAGGCCCTCCTTGGATTTGAAATAATTTTTCCACACATCAGAGAGTTTCGTAGGCACCTCATGATAACTAGAGTTCAAAACCATATTGATGGAATATTTGGCCCCCCTGAAGGCAAGACACAAGCTGATTTGAAGAAGCATGGTAAAATTATTTCTACTTCGAATGAATTTGTTTCTGCCATTAAAAAATAATTTTATCCACTAGCTTATATGCAACAAACTATGATTAGTTGGCAAACTCTTCGCTAATTAAAAGGGCAAAGTGTACAAAGCTACACCCAAGAATTTAGAAAAAGAGCTTTGATTCTAGGCATTTCTTTAGACTCACCTGAAACTCTGTTGAAGTATATAGGTGGTCTACACAACTATTTAAAGCACACCATTCTCATGTTTAATCCTACTAGCATAGATGAGATATCTGTTCAGGCTACACATCTAGAGGCTAAAGGCAAGAATGTGAACCTAGAGATTGGGGGATCATCAAAACCCACTGCAAGCAAGAACAAGGAAAAGAGAAAGAAGAAATGGAAAGAGAGGAAGGAAAATGCAGTATAGAAGACAAAACCTTCGTTCACTCACTGCAAGAAGGATAGGCATGATGATGAACACTGCTAGATTTTGCATCTGGAGTTGAAACCCAATAAATTCAGTGGCAAAAAGAAGAAGATTGCTGCAGATATTCAGAAGGATTTTCGGTCAGACTCAGGGGATGAAACAACAATCACAGCCATAGGTATAAAAGGTAAAAATTCTGAAGCATCTATAAGTAATTCTGCACAATCTATTGATAATGAAGAAAATGAGAGGAAAAGACATGAGCTTTTTCATATTAGAGTTATTTCCAAGCATCAAAAGATTGATACTTTGTTTGATAGTGGCTCACAAGTAAACTTAATTTCTGATACAATTGTAAATAAGCTGAGATTACTAACCATACCTCAAAAGAATCCATATCCATTGGGTTGGGTATGTGATAAAGCAAAGCTACAAGTGACCAGACAATGTAAACTTAGGTTTACTTTTGGGTCAGCATTTGTAGATGAGGTTGAGTTAGATATCATTCCCTTGGATATACGTGGAACTGTTTTAGGAAGTCCTTACTTGTATGATAGAAAAGCCATTTTCTATAGAGCTGAAAACAAGTATCAACTCGTTAAAAATGGAATCGAATATATTGTAAGAGCTCATAAACTCAAGAATAATTATACTCTCATAAAATTAGGGCAGATGAAAAGAATTGTAAATTCATGCAAAAAAAAATTACTGATGGTTGTAAAGGAAAAGAAACCTGATAAAACCAATGTATTTGAAGGTTGTAATGCTAAACAACATGCTGATTTAGAAAAATTTGTTTCAGAATATGATATGCTATTTCAAGAACCTAAAAGTCTGCCACCCAAAAAGGAAATAGTACATGATATTAATTTGCAACAAGATGCTCCATTGCCTAACATCAGAATGTACAGGTTGTTTTCTTTAGAGAATGCAAAAATCAAGAAGCATGTATAGGAGCTACTCGAGAAAGGGTTCATAAGACCTAGCACATCACCATGTGGGTCTCCGATTGTCTTGGTGAGAAAGAAAGATGGCTCATGGAGAATGTGCATTGATTACCGAGCACTAAATAAGATAACGATAAAAAAATCGTTATCTGCTTCCTCACATAGATGATCTATTAGATCATTTGAAATAAGTTGTTTTCTTTTCCAAGTTGGACTTACATAGTGGCTACCATCAGGTTAGAGTTGCAGAGCAAGATGCATGGAAGACTGCTTTCAAAACAAAGCAAGGATTGTATGAGTGGTTAGTTATGCCTTTTGGCTTAACTAATGCTCTTGCTACTTTCATGAGAGTAATGAATGATGTACTCTGGCCTTTTATTGTTGATTTTTTCATTGTATATCTAGATAACATTCTTGTATTTAGTAAGACAGGGGAAGAACATTTGAAGCACGTAAAACAGACTCTAGATGTTTTGAAAAGAGAAAACCTTTATGTTAAGCTATCAAAATGTGAATTTTGCAAAACATCTCTAAATTATTTGGGTCATATTGTAGGGGGTGGTAAATTGAAGATAGATCCCTCTAAGGTTGTAGTCATTGTAAACTGGCCCAAACCCAAATCTGCTACAGAAGTTAGAAGCTTCATAGGAGTAGCACAATATTGGAGAAAGTTTATTGCTAACTTTTCCTTGATTGCAATGCCCTTACATGCTTTAATAGGATTTAACAAGGTGTTTCAGTGGGGAGGCAAACAACAGAAAGCCTTTGACACCTTAAAAGAAAACATTAGTATAACACCAATACTAGCGCTGCCCGATCTTCAAAGACCTTTTGAGATTGAAACGAAAGCTAGTGACTATGCCATGGGAGCAATGTTGATGCAGCACGATAAACCCATATGTTATCATTCTCAGACATTTAATTCTGCAGTAGTTAATTATCCCATGTATGATAAAGAATTGTATTCATTAGTACAGAGTGTGAAAAACTAGAAACATTATCTAATGGGAAAAGAGACAATTATACATACTGATCATCAACCACTTCAATATTTACACTCATAAACAAAGTTGTAGCAATCAAGACACTATGGGTGGATGGATTTTCTACAACAGTTTCATCTTGTCATCAGATATAAAAAGGGCATACACAATAAAGTTGCAGATATGTTGTTGAGACCAATCATAAATGCATCTACTATACTTATGCATAACTCAGTAATACATGAAAGCTACTTTGAACAATATGCTCAAGATATAGGCTTTAAAGATGTATATGCAGCTTTAAGTAATGGTGAAAAGGTAGAAGAATTGGATTACTATATTAAGGACCGACTCTTGTATCATTTGGGAAAGCTATGCATCCCACAAACAAAGAGAATCAACGTAATTAGGGAGGCACATACTTCCCTGATATCAGGTCATTTTGGTGTAAGTAAAACAGTTGCACAACTGCAAAGATTTTGTTATTGGCCAAAAATGAATGAAACCGTTTCTAGATATGTAAGGGGGTGTTCCATGTGTGCGAAACGCAAGCCCATCAATAGAAAACTAGGCTTGTACACTCCAATACCAGTTCCTTCTCATCCTTGGGAAAGTGTTCCATGGACATTGTTGGTGGACTGCCTAAATCTAGAAAAGGTCATGACTATTTATATGTTATTGTGGATAGGTTTAGCAAAATGTGTATTTTAATACCCTGGAACAAATAGATTACAATTTAACAAACACAAAGTTGTTCTTTTAGCATGTATGGGTTCATTTTGGATTATCCACTTCCATTGTATCTAATTGAGATTCCCGATTTTCTGGGAAATTTTGGTCGAGTTTGTGGGAATTGATGGACACCAAACTGAAGAAGATCACAGCTTTCCATCTGCAAACGGATGACCAAATAGAGGTGGTCAACAAGAAAGTGATCCAGTTGCTCAGGGGTTATTGCAGCAAGCATCCCAAATCTTGGGATCAACATTTATATTATGTGCAACATGCTTACAACCGTGCTAAACATTCTTCTACGCAGAGATCTCCTTTTGAGACCTATTTTGGTTTCATACCAAGGTCTGCCTTGGATTTTGTATTTGGTAAAAACATAACAGTTGATGGACATAGCGAAGTGGACAAAGAAACCAAGTTCATTGAACAAATCCAGGAAATTCACCAGGAAATGCAGGAACAACTGGAAAAGAGCGAAGCCAAGTATAAGGAAAGGAATGTTAAGCATCAAATTGAGTATAGTTTCCAAGTTGGTGATCAAGTCTGGTTGTATATCAGTAAGAATAGAATGCAAGGAGAAAGTAAGAAGCTGAAGCCAATAAGGTATGGACCTTTCAAGATACTTGAGAAAATCGGTGTGAATGCTTTTTGCCTTGATTTTCCAGCTAACATGCACATCTATTAAGTAGTTAATGTAGAAATCTTGAGTTGTTTGAACCTTCATTAATTAAAGATCGTAAAGAGAAGAGTCAATTTCCTTCTATTGATGATCTGTTGTCTGAATATCTCAATGAATTGTAGGAAGATACAATTCCGGACAAGAAGGTTAGAAACATGTGCAGAGGGGATGTTGAGTACCTCAGGATTGGACTCAAAGGTTCAAAACCAAGTAGTGCAAGATGGATATAAATTGGGCAAATGAGGAATCTATATCCTCACTTGATTGATGCTTAAAAACCAACTTTTGGTGGTCCAAAAGATTTTTCAGTGGGAAGGCGTGATCCAAAATGGATCCTAGAACACTCTCTAAGTTTCATGAACTCTTTAAAAATCATGCCAAATATTTGAAGTCTTATGAAGATCAAGCTATCGGAGGGAATCCCCAGACAGTTGCAATGGTGATCAGCACACATCAACGAGGGTCGTTGATCTAGCGCATAGAGCGGCGGACCATGGTAACACATGCTGACACCAACTAGCAAATGCAAAGACAAATTTATGTAGCAGAGGTAGTTTCTGATATGCGATTAGTGACAAGTCACTAATTGCATATCACAAGGGAAACCTCTCAGTGAAGAGAAGTCCCGAGCACCCATACCTGAAATAAGTATAAATCATGGAAAATATTGTTTCGGTTCCATCGGAGTGGGATTCCACAAAACCAGTTGGATATCAGATGGGCTTCAAGTGGTAAGCAGTTTCAACCGAGTTCCGCCTGATGCCATATAGTGATTGCCACATGTCTCGACATAAGAGAGAGAGAGAACCGCTCTCATCGGATGAGAAAACATCGTGCTACTCAACCGCTCGATATGAACGATAATCATTAGATCTAGGGCCCCTAGATCAACGACAGAGGCACAATCCGATGGATGAACAGAATTGATAAGATTATAAAGAAAAATCACATAGGATTTGAAATCCGATATGGACGATGCATTGGAAGAAGGTCGTGTTTCACGGGCATTCTTGGAGTTAACGAAAAAATGGTCGTTTCAAATATGTCCAAGAGAAATGAAACTCATCTGTTATGAAATAGGTGGCCACCTCCCTATGAGGCATTATACAGTGATTGATTACGTAGGACAGATGGATTCAAACAGACAAAGGCAGGGGAAACGGAAAGCCAAGAAGCAAAAACGAACAGTGAGGAAGTATATTGGCTTTAAAGTGACAAACTGACAGAGAGCGAAGGCAGGTAGGCAGTAAGCTGAAAGTACACAGAAGAAGCAAGTTAGGAGTTGACCTGAAGAAGCAAAGGCAGCCCTGAGCCAGAGTGTAGACAGAGAGAGTCAAAGAGTCTGTGTACTCCGGAGAAGGCTTGAGAGGTTCAAGCGAACTCCTCTGCACACCTTTCATGTATTGAGTCTCAGATTGGGCTCATACTATTTTTTTCAATAGAGACTGAGAGTCAGTGAGGAGAGTCTGTGTACTCAAAGGGACTTGGGGGATCCAAGTACAGTTTTACTAATTTGTATCTGTTGAGTGAGACTTAAATTGACCTTAACGTTGTAAAAATTTTGCTACAAAGACATAATAGAGAGGCCACCACTGAAGGCTAGACCAGGAGACATAACCCATAAGTATTGGGTGAACTCCTTATTAAACTTGTTGTGTTTATATGTGTTGTCCATTATGTTTTCTTTTACGACTTCATTTCCTGTGTATTTTGCAATCTTATCGATCCGTTGCACACAATAACATGGGAACATCCATGCACATGAGTTTGCAATACCTTGTTAATTATCTTAGATCAATTTCCGATGAGATCATATCTCTGAAAATATAGAAAACCAAGCTCTGAAATGTTTACATGAATTTCACAAATATATATTCTACACATGGTAAAAAATTCATCTTCTGAAGCCTCATAAAAAAATCATTATAGTGAAAATTTAAAGATGGTCTTTTTGAAGAAGAAAAACCCTAGAATCCAAAGCTCTGATCCCAAATGTTATGCAATCAACTTATAGAAAAGATATATCAATGACTAAAAAATTATCCTCTTCGAGGGGTAAACCTCCTTTACATTACATAAAAGAAAAATTCTTGGATTATTCAAATGATTAGACCTATTGCGGAGGTAAATCCCCTCTACGGACAGAGGCGATCCCACTAGCCCCACAGGGGTCTAGCAACAATCATACACGCTGCATGCAAGTTCCTAATTGCACAATTTAAGAGTCGATCAGAAGGACCAACCTGGGATCCAACGCTATTTGCTGTGGGAGAAGTGTCGCTCCTGTCCTTAGGCTTTGGCCAGTCACTATCCTTGCGCTCCACGCATGGACACCTACACAAATGAAGAACAACCCAAAACAAGCGTAAAATCCAATATCATACAATTATATATCGGTCAAGCAGGATATAATTCAAATATTACCAGAAGAACATGTGAATGGAACCATAATAACAGTCGCTTATCATTCAATAGAAAAAAGAGAAGAATTAAAACCAATTAAGGCTTGACGCTGCAAATCTCCTCCAACTGGGTCAGCAGTCCAACATGTCTTGCAAAGTCACTTCCTCTCTCAACAATTCGGCAGCATAACCTCTCTTTCAGCCCTCACTATCAATTCAGCTTTCAACACTCTGACACTATCATTAGCACCCTCTTCCAAAACCCTCCGGTTTAATGCAGGATGACAGTGATTTATAGCTGGAAGGGGAGAAGGTATTCATCGTATCTGGACACCTCTCGAAGATTTGGCATTGTCCCAGAATAGCCTTTGGACTGGGTTGTCATGGATAAAAAAGCGACACTCGACCGTATCCATGGGATTTTTCCTCAGGGAACTGCATGAGTAATGGAGGAAAAATCACTTCAGTGCGTGTTGGCCCAAAAATCATGACTAATTTTGTGTGGCGCGGGCTTTGTTCTGGGACAGAGCGTCTATGGGCACGCCCTCTTTGTAGGAACTGAGCCATTGGCGCAGGTTAGACACTGTGGACCCGCGCTAATGAAAAAAGGGCATTTTCCAAGGTTAATCTTCAAAGGGTGTCTTCAGGGATATTGAAGTTCATACTTAGGAGACCTCAATGCAAGTGTTTTCAAGTTGTGTCACTAGTCACAGGTCTGTAAATGTGTCCTCCAATGTGTGACAGCGGGGGTAACAAGGACGGTGACCAATGGTGACAAAT
>APFE030413356.1:0-15350 GCA_000404065.3 Pinus taeda
CTACCACAAGCCCGAGTGAAACCCCTCAGCAACAAAGGCGTCCCCTTGAAGCCAAAATAGCTCTGATACCAAATGTAGGTTTTAACCCCGTACATAAATTACTTGCATACAAATTCTAAATGACAGAAAAATAAACAATGCGAGAGCATAACACATAAAAAACACATATGCACAAAGATTTTCCCCTGGATCCCAAAACTGGGACTACCAGCTTGATTTTTCATTGTATTCCTTTCAATGTTACAATACATATTTATACATGCCGAAGCATCCAATACCATTGACCGAAAAACCATCACGTCCAATACCATGGACCAAAAAACTATTGCATCCAAGACCATGGACCGAAAACCATCGCGTCCAAAAAACATGTGTGAAAATCATGCACAAAACCATAGGTGGGTCCGCCCAACCTAACATAGGGTCCAAAACCAAAATTTTCTAGGGCGCTGCCCCGGACCCCATAAAGTGGCGTTACGGGTACCCCTCAAACCCCCTGTTAACTATGTGGAAAGAATATAACACAACCCAACAAAAAATTACACTATTCATTGTGATCGGTGCCAGAGGATGGGAAAGCCTACTCCAAGAGATGGAATTCCCCTACAACCTCAAGTGAATTTCGAGCCATTTGACAAGTGGGGCATAGACTTCATTGGGCCTATCAACCCTCCTTCAAAGAAAAAATAATACATTATTTTGTGCATTGATTACTTGACTAAGTGGGCAGAAACCAAGGCAATCAAGGCAACAATAGAAGAGAAGGTGGCTGAGTTCCCAAGGGAGAATGTATTCTACAAATTTGGGTATCCTAGAGGGCTAGTCATAGACCAAGGCAACCAGTTTACCTCCAACATGATTGAAGAAATGCTTAGCCATCACAAAATCAAGCATAGGATCTCCACTCCCTATCATCCACAAGATAATGGGTAAGTGGAGGTGACCAACAAGCCACTGGAGGGCATCTTAACCAAGGTAGTGAGAAACAACAATAAGGATTGGGCAGAGAGACTAGTTGAGGCCACCTGGGCCTATAATACAACATGGAGGACCGCCACTATATTTACACCCTATTAGTTGGTCTATGGGAAAAAGGCCTTGCTGTCCATTGAGTTTGAATATAACACATTGAGGATGGCATCCCAACTATATTTGGACCTCAGTCATGCACAAAAAGAGAGATTATTCCAATTGAATGGCTTGGATGAATTCAAAATGTATGCCCTCCTACATACAGAGATAGTTCAGCTTCAAAGGAAGATCTAGCATGTCAAACATATTAAGGAGAAGCAATTTCAGGAGGTTGATTGGGCATTGTTATATGATTCTAGGTATAAAGACTTCAAGGGTAAGCTAAGGGCAACATGGCTATGACCTTATGTTGTGGAAAGATGCCATGATAATGGGTCAGTGCAAATCAGAACTATAGATGAAGAAGCCATTCCATTTCTTGTTAATGGGCAACAATTGAAAATGTATAAGAGACCTTTATAAAAACAAGAGTTCATTAACAATATCAATAAAACAGTGATGATAGTGGAGCAAGTTTCATCCCCTCCCTCATCAAGTCACTGAAAAAGAAAAGGAATAAGGACTCGGGTGAAAACCTCCATGAGGCGCCTGAGTCCCATCTTTGGGTTGAAAACCTCATGAGGTAGCCCAGTGATGAAAAAAAAAGATAGAAAAAGAATAAGAAGATCCCTAGGTGAAAACCTCCCTTGAGGCATCTAGGAAAAACACCCAGGGTGAAAACCTCTCTAAAGCAGCCTAGTTGTTTTTCAAAAAAAAAAGAAAGAGAGAGAGATAAGATAAAATTGTTATTTGCAGTTGGGCGAGAAAGATAGTCAAGGAGAAAAAAGAGGATCCAAAGGGAACCCCGCCTCACACATATTCATCTTCCCCACTCCTCACCATGCATACCTCCATCATTTCTATCATTTTGCCACTCCATTTCTTCGATTTGGGTGAAGACTGTGTTTTCTATGGGTCCCCCGTATTCCTACAGGATCCCCTAAAACCCTACAGAATAATCCTGTAGGAATTACAGTGGCCCGGAAAACCTACAGGAAGAAATCCGAGGGCACATGGTAGATCTTTTGGGACCCTAAAATTAATCCTAGGCATGATCTAACACCTCACCTCATCCACCATTATCATCCTTGCACTCACCTTTCAAAACAAAAAAAATCAGTTTCAACAGTTTCTGCCAGTCATAGAAAAAAAGAGAAAAAAGAAAAACAGAGAGGAGTAAGATCATTACTTAAGTGTCCTTTGCTCTACACACACTCCTATTCCATTTGTCCATTCATTGCACCATCCTCATAGCCCCATCAGCAACATGATTAAATAATTCTGAGGGAGAAGCAACTACAAGACATCCTGTAGGAAATCCTGCAGCAGCCTATCCCACAGAATGCCAATCAACAGCTACAAGTCTTCACTAGGATGATCCAGGAGCTCAAAAGTAGCAACAACATCAGATCTTCAGTCACAGATAACTTCAAAAGCCAAGAAACCATTAACAGACAACAAGAGGAGGAAACATAATGGCATGCAGCAAATAAACAATGTAGCACCTTTGATCTTTGACAACTACAACATGGCATCAAAACCGCAGGTAAGTATCCCTCTCACTCACTCATATGCATCATTTAATCAAAAGTTGTAAGGGTTATGAGATAGTTGTTTTATAAGTGAAAAGGTGGCCAGTTAACTTGGCCACCTTCGTTCAGTCAGCACATGCAAAATCGGGTGACCTCTCGCACGTCGCTCTCATAACTCTGGCCATCCACGGGAAGCAAGGACCCATTGTTCTACATAGGAATTCCTACAGGAGCATGCATAGGAATTCCTATAGAATACAGTCTATAGGATATAGTCTACAAGATACGTCTACAGGATTAGTCTACAGGATACATAGAGGTAGTCTACATGATAGGAAGAGAAGAGTTCAAGGGGGGAAATCACAAGAATTGTCCACTACCACCATTCTAAAGAGGTAGGCTCTAAAATTCCATCCCCATTTACAAGAAAATGAACCAGAAATCATCCAAAATCTAGTGAATTTAGCAACTGTGAGGTGTGAATTACATACACATTCAACTTTGTTTTCCTCTTGAATTAAAATTTTTTGTGTCAACCCTCTCATTTTATCCTCAAGCCTCACAAGAAAGATGGCAGGAAGGTTTAATAGGAGAGAGCCCATAAACATTGTGAGGATACAACAACACCCCCAGGTGCTTCAAATATTTATAAGACACAATTGGATGGGGTTTTCCAAAAAATTCACAGGGTATGATGATGAGGTGGCTCAAGAATTTGCTCACTCCCTCACTCCACACAACAGAATCCATTTCACTGTTTTAGTTAGAGGCCTCACTATAGGTCTCACCCCAGAGCTCATTAGTAGGGTCACCACACTTCCCCTAGGAATTCCATGGAGAAAAGAAGACAAAGGAGACAGTGAGGTGGAAAAAATTAATTTTAGAAGGTGAAGAACCCACAGAGGATAAATATGGAGTTAGAAGGGACAATCTACCATACCCATGGACTGAGGTAGGCTACCAACTCATCAAATATATCTCATGTGAGGGTAGATATAGTGTTATATATGGATACCATTTTAGGATTCTTGAAGAATTAATATTTGGGGTAGAAATAACAATTCACTAAAGACTCAGTATACCCTATTTCTTGATGCAATCACTCATAGACTCCAACAACAAATTAAAGGAAGGGAATTCTCAACAATTGGCTCACCATGGGTTGATTAGGATCCTCATTGAGGATTCCCTCCAAAACCTCAGAATCCCTATTACATGGTCAGTCTTCAGAGACTTTCCAGTAGAGGATGACATCAAAACCCTCACTTATGATGTTAGTCCTTCTGTCAGTGAGGAGGAGGAAAAATAGGAAGAAGAAGATACAAAGCTAGATAAGGATGAGATGGATGAAGAATAAGCTAACACAGAGGAACATGATGAAGCAGAAGAAGAAGATGGAGAAGAGAAGGAGGATGATGATGAAACTGAGGAGGAAACTAAGGAAGGAACTAATGGAAATGAGGGAGAACCACAAGAGGAAGAAGACAAGAAAAACAGAGAGGAAGAAGGAATTGAAACAGAAGGGAAAGAAAACAAGGAGGAGTCACCTAGGGTGTCTCCAAAGGCCACTAAGAGGGAGGCAATAGCTTCTCTCACTGCTCTCAGCACCCCAGTCTAGCAAAAAGGAAAAAGAAGGAGGCAAACCCCCTATATTTCAGAACAAGAAAGAGCACAAGAATCAAACAAGGGAAGCCACAAATATCAACAAAAATTCCTATTGAGATTGAAGATTTCCCTACTCAAAGAGACAAAATGCTTTCCACTAAGTCACCAATCACATATGTAAGGAGGCCTAACACTAAATCAATTTCCTCAAAGGGTAAGGCAATCCTACATGATCCACAACAAAACCTACAAGAAGCAAAAACAATCCTACAGGATACTCTGCTGAAACTACAGGAAGCACAAAAATTGGAAAGCAAGGTAGGGGAGCAACAAGAAACAAAAGAAGAAGACCCAGAGACAAAGGAACCAAGCCCCCAACCTAACCTGGACTCATATTACCAGTTTATTGAAGGAGGCAGGCCAATACCTCAAAAATTTTCCATCCCATTATTTTTCGAATTTGAGAAGGAAAGGGCCATAACCCACCGATGGATGCAAATCACCAAGTCAAAAGGGGTGGAAGACATTTGGCACATGGAAGAGAATCTCAAAGAAATGAGCAAAGAGCTAAGTGCTTATGGAATAGAGAAGCAATAATGAGAGATCGATTTGAGAGGGAAAATGCATGCTGAGGGGACATCTGCAGGAAAGGGAGAACCAACTAGCATGTATGGCCAACCTCTCCTTGGAGGCCATCCAGTGTAGGGTGGCAGCTAAATCCTATGCTCTTTACCTCAAAGAAAAATGGTTTCAGCTTCAGATTAAAACACTAGCACAAATGGGCACCATTCCATTTCAGGGCTATAGGTAGTTTATTGATCTTTGTGATCAAAGTACACTAGAGGATAGGGCCAACATGGTTGAGTTTTATTTGCACAACATCGCCCTGAGAGATATGAATGTTTGGGATCCTAATTCCAAGCTAGGAGATCTACAATTAATGGCTTTGGCATCATGGATGAACCATGAGGAGTCAAGGGATGTAGGGATGAAAAGAATATTGGCCAGAGAGAAAAATGAACCTCTTTTCATTAAAGCTGAATAATCAAATCCCATGGCCCTAATCAACACCCATAATTTGATTGCAATTGACCCTCAGCTGACCTCTAGATATATTGCTGCCCAAAAGCAAGCAATTTCACATTTTGAGGATATGTTTAGGCTGCTAGGAGATGATAGTATACATACCTGCCTAAGAATATGGAACACACTACCACACAGATTGAAGATCAGAGAATATCACTCTCCTCAAAGGTTGAGAGAGGCACTCAACAGGACACCTATGTATAAGCAATCAATGCAAAGGTTGAAGGTTAATTGGATAGGCCTAAAATTCAGTCCACCACTACTCCTAGGGATGCTAGAAGGGAGGAAGAAGAAGAAGAAAAGAGGCAGCTCGAAGAGGTGGAAAATAAAGCAGGCTTATATGAACAAGAAGAGACCATAGCAGAGGCATGGGATGTAAAAGAGGCTACCAAAGCCATGAAGGACATGAACATTGCCTAAGTTTCTCAGAGGATGAGGAACACTTTCAGTAGGGGGTGATGAAGAGCCTCATCATTGGGTAATTATATGGGCCTTAATTCACCTCCTAGCTTAGTCAAACCAACTATTCTCATAACTTATTGCATACTTTTGATTATATTTTGTTTATGAGATGAGTTAGAGTTGGATATTTTTCTTTGTGGTCTAGTGTGCATTTAATGCAGGATTAAAGGATAAAAGCAAGGAATTTTGGCAAAGTCCTTGGTCAAAATTGGAATTGGACAAGGGAGAGGAATTATAGGAGGTAAATCCTCCTCATTTACTACCCCTCCATTCGAATATTCCTCCATCAGCTTGGAGTGCAAACAACCAAATCATGAGGGCTAGAAGGTAGCTGAGCAAGTGAAAGACAAAGCACCAGTTTATCTCGAGTTTGGGAGCCAAGCCTCCCTAATTTTAAGGAAGTCATTGGAGACTTTAGATGTATAAGTAGACAGGCCTAGGAGCTCAGTAGGATTCATATTTTTGATTGTAAAACTCTACTCTATTTTCGAGCTACAAGACTTGTGACAGTTTTTGATGTAATCCATTGTTTTGATAATAAGAATGAGTTTTTTTGAGCCAGCACTGAGTTAAATCAGAGGGCTAAAGCTCTTGGTTTAGGGCCCAACCCTAGCAGCCAAGGCTCCTCTTTATTGTACATGTATGTTAGGATAGATTCATAGTTTAATTGTTCATTTGCTTAAGTAGCTGCATTTCCATTACAACAATGTAGATTAGATTGGTTGTATGTTAGTTTGCTTCCATTTGTGCTTGCTTTCAATTAGAAGGCTAGCAAGGAGAAAAAGGATCACCATAAGGTTGTCAGCAGGTGTCTTGGCCTCACTTCCTCACTTTGGGACCATGACTTGAGGAAGAGACCCTTCAATAGCCCCAAAAACACAAATTTCTAGTTCTTGCATGAGCTTTGGAGTTTGTTGTCTTGATTCAGTATTTGGTTCATTTCATTGTCATCTTTTTTCATTACTCCATTTTTGTAATACGATCTCACTCATTCTTTCATTCCCTTTAGCACTCTGTTCATGCATAATATAGGCAATTGATTTATGCTTTTCTAGTTTATGAAAATGTATCTTGTTGCATAGTTCTTGGGAAACACATATGTTTTAAGCACAACAGGTACTTCAGGAGGAGACCTAGACTTCATCACCAACAACCACTATCCACTTCATCCACCCTAACCATCTCTTGTTCCACCATCACCCTCACTAGTTTTTGTCATTTTTCATTGAAATTACCCTAGATACATTTAGTGAATGTAGCCATCTCTGATCTTGGATATTGACTCTTGAGTATTCGTAGACCTTCTAACACCCAATCCCACTCATCACACGCCTTTTCCAAGCTTCCCAACACCTCCAACACCTCAGAATTAGCTCTCGTCTGTATCCTATAGGTTTTATGTAATTCCTACAGGATCATCCTATAGGTTTCTAGTACATCTTATAGGTTTTCCTGAAACAACCTGTTTTGAGGCCAAATTGATGGGGAACCTCTAGGAAGTCACAAAAAGCCTACTCGGACCCTTCCACGCCATCCAATCACTCCATAAGCCTTTTATCCATATTCAATGACCTTCCATCCACTTGTCACATGCACAAGAACAATTGATTTGCATACTTGATTTTGCCGAAAAAATAAAAAAAGTGAAAACAGATTTAGTTTAGTTTTCTTGCTTACACATTAGTATGGTTTGATGCTCTTTACTTCTGTAGCTTAGATAGAAACATTAGGTTAGTGTTGATTTAGAAATTATTCTTAGCATAGCTATTTAAATTGTTAATTAGGATATGGTGTGATTTATCATTACATGTTGTTTTCTTCATTACTGCAGTAGAGTAGCTCTCTTAGAATAGATTTTCTCTTCTTCCATCAAAGAATCAAGATTCTTCTGACCCTATAGAAGTCTGGCTTGGAACTGCTGGGGTCTCTTGCTAGATGGACAATGACAACAGGAAGCACCTTCACTTTTACTTGTGCATATAGCACTGTCACCTCCAAGTTTGTACGAACCCCAAGTTGATAAGTAAAGTTGGTAGCCTAGGAGTTGCAGCATCCTTGCTGCAATACTGGTGCTCATCATTCCACATGGTTAACATTATCATCTTGAATCCTATTCATTCTTATAAAGTTTATACATGGAGAAAGACTTCATAGTTTTTACTAATTCTTTGAAGTAATGATTATGAGTAGTGTTAATACATTGAGAAGGGGGATTAAGGAAGACATGGAAATATGAATATTTGTTTGCTACTGATGACTTAGAATTAGTAGAAATGGTGTTAGATTTTAAACTTTAGATGCATTACCTCATTAAGAGAAGCTTTATGCTAAATACTGATCATGAGAGAATGAATCATCTATTTACTCAAAGGGATATGAATTCAAAACAAAGGCAATGGAGTGAATTCATGAGTGAGTACAATTTTAGGATTTTTTACATCAAAGGAAAGGAGAATTTGGTGTCTGATGCATTGATCAGAGTACCACATATATTATCCTTCCTATACTTGAGGGTTAATTTGAGGATGAGTGTGATAGTAAAAATATTTGGAGATAATTGGTATTTAGAGGTTACATGAACGCTCCAGGGTTAGAAGTAGATATAACCAAAGTTAAAGGACTATACCCTTGAGCCATATCGGCCGCTAAGATTTCAAGGAAGAATGGGCATCCCTAAGGAAGGGAGTATATGAATAACCATATTCAAGGAGTCACATAAAGAACTTTATTGTGAACATCTTGACAGGAAGAAGATGTATGCCAACATGAAGAATATTTTTTTGTTGTTGTAGGCATGAAGCATGAAATGGTCCAATTTGTTTCTCTATGTCTTGAATGTTAGTAACTGAAGGCTACCCATCATCACCCTGTAGGAATCGCAAATATACTTGACCTACCTATGTCTAAATGGGAGGTCATATCTATGGATTTTGTTGTAGGTTTTCCACTCACTTCACAAAGGCATAATGCCATCTTTGTCATAGTTAATAAGTTGACCAAAATTTCCCATTTCATCCTAGTTAGAGACACTTATGATGTCACCACTGTGTAAGGTGTGCTTATAAGTGAAGTTATCTGGCTACATGGATTAACCACGAAGATAATTTCTAATAGGGACTCTCAATTTACCTCTAGGTTTTGGTCAAGTTTGCAGTCAACATTGGGAACTCAATCAAACTTGAGCACTATATATCATCCATAAACAAATAAACAAATAAAAAAAGTAAATCATGTTATAGAAGAAATTATTAGAATGTATGTTATGGAAACTAGAATCAATGGGAGAAATACCTACCATTAGTTGAGTTCTCCTACAATAATAAGTATCACAGGTCTATCAAGATGCCTCCTCATCAAGATCTGTATGGGAGGCCATGCAGGACACCACTAAATTAGGAAAGTTTTGAGGAAATATTAATAGTAGGGCCCAAATTGATACAAGAGATCGAAGAGTAGGTTGTTTAGATTCAACAAAGGTTGAAGGAAGCATAAAATAAATAAAAGAGATATGCTAATGCACATAAGGCTGATGGAATTTATGGAGTGGGGAACCAAGTTTTTTTTGCATCTAAACTAATAAGAGCACCATTCTACTTAGGAAAGGGATGAATTTGTCACCCCGATTATGGGACCTTTTAGGGTCAAAGAGAAAATTAGACTAATTGTCTATGATCTTGTACTGCCAATCCACTTGCATAAAATTGATGTTGTTTTTTATGTATTTATTTTATGACATTATGTTTTTAATGAATCTCACAAACTAAATTGGAGGGAGTTGTAGGTATCATATTTGGGAACCATTATGGTTGAATTGTTATGCATATTAGACCATAGGGTATGCTAGCTTAGGTGTACTTTCTAGACCAAGTGAAGGTATAGTGGGACAAATATAGCCCAAGGTTTGCTACTTGGGAGGATGAAAAGCCTTTACATCGAGACTACCCCTCACTTTTTGACCACATATGATGCCACATTTTGACCAAGAGAGCTACTTATATTGAGGACCTATTTGTAACTTCATGGTGTATTATTGATATGATCTAGGTGAATCCCTAATGGGCCAAAAATCAAAGTCCCTGTATCGCACCAAAACTAGGACCAAATTGAAGAGCTCATCACAAGGAATCCAACAATGCAAATGATGCTTCGATCCGAAACTTATGGCCAGTCAAATTTTTGGTCAAACTTGACAAAATGACAGGGTTTAGTAGGTAGCCAAACAAATTTGGAGCAGTGCCAAATATGGTGGTAGGGGGCTAAAATTGGCAGACCTCCAGATAAATTTGGAGAACCTCTACAATTGGAAGAATTGCTAAATCTGGCGGTATCCCACCAAAATTGGCGATAATTTGAGGCCTAATTTGATGGTGCTAATGTTAAACATAGATCCTCATTATAAATATCAAAACACCAAATATAAAATTCACCCAATTTGGATGGTTGGGGGCCAATTTGGCTGCCCCTTGGGCCAAATTGTCCCCCAACCATCTAAATTTGGTGAATATTATATTCAACGATTTGAAAAGTTATAACAATGGTCTATGTTTAACATTGGCGGACCAACTGTTGGCGGTCAACAATCATTTGAGTTACAATTGACGAACTGATTTAAGTCATCAAACGGGTAGATGGTATGATGGTGGTTTCATTATAAATGAGTAATAGTTATAATATATGTTAAATGGTTGGCAAACTGCCAAGTTGGGTGGTCTCGCAAACCGACCACCAAACTAAAGTGAATGGTTATACAAAATATTGGTGACAAATTTTTTTGGTCATAAATTACCAACAGATTGATTGTTATAATATATATATTGTATATAAAAACAAACAAAACTGTTGGGTCACGAGGTTTGAATCCCCGACCATTGGCTGGCAAATTTTTTTAAACATGTTACCCACCAACCAATTTGCCATCAAGATGGGTCTTTGGAATGGTCACCAACCCAAAATTATTTAAACCTTTTTCAATTTCTATTCGACCAACAAAGGAGCCGTGGAGTGTAACGATGAATTGGAACTCAGACTTGGTGGGAACCTTGTGCACATCAGAACCTTGATGTTGCAGTTTTATAAGAGGAATATTCTAGGGGAATATTGCTATAATATTCCTATAATAGAATATGTTGTGGAATATTTAGATGCTTTGAGGGGTCCAGAGTTGATGGAGGCATAATATAGCCAAGTTTTTACTCATTTTAACAATAATTTCACCTTGATTTCGGTGGTACAGTTTGTTTTTTCATTTGAGTAGCACATTTTCAGGTCATCCTTAGGATTAGAGGTATAATGATGTATTTTTGCATGTACTCATTTTTTTTTTTTAACTGAGATGAATGAAACATCATCCCCATTATTGAAGTAGGGCTTAAAGATGTAGTCCACACTGAACGAACTCCGTTATCAAACTTTTGTGTGCATTGTCTTTATGGTCTCCTTTATGTTGCTTCTTCTTTAAGTATTTGCAGATATGTTTTTTACATGGTATTTCATGAAATTAAGATAACATAAACCATAGATAACATCTTATATAATGCTGGTATCAGAGGCATACCAAATCAAGTTTGGTATCAGAGAGGTCTTCTTGATGATGTGAATTGCGAGTGTGGATGATAACCAGAGATTGGACATGCAACATGAAGAAGGAAAATGGAGAATGAAAAATCTTTCTGTCAAGATTTCTATAGGATTATAGACATGGTATATAAATTGTTTGAATATTATGAGAAGAGAATAACAAAGAAGGAAAATAAGATGAAAGAGAGAGAAAAGGATGATGATTCAAGTGAATATTCTTCTTCTCACCATTCAAATCATCATCACTAGATAATTCAAGTAGAGAATGTTGAATTGAGAAGATTTCTACAAGAAGCAGAAGAGGAGAAGAAAAGATTGCAACTTTATTTATGAGCCATGGAGGAGGCCTTGGAAAAGATGAAGTGCAGTGAAGGATTAGCAAAGCCATCATCACCCGCTTTAGGATCGAAAACTAAGGTAAATAGGGTCAGTAATTTTTTAGTTTCATGTTATCATTAGGATGATGATTTTTGTGCTTTTGAAAAGAAAACTACAAGGATTGGTTCAAATCTAATGAAAAAAATGGGATATGAAGGCAAGGGCCTAGGACTTAATGGCTAGAGAATTGTGAATCCCATCCAGGTTGTGGAACTACCACGATATGCAGGATTGGGCTATGTTAGAAATGAGGAGACAAGAGAGTCTTAAAGTTAAAATTTTGAGAGAGTACAGGATGTTGAGAGCACATCACAACTTTTTAGTGATAGTGAACACTCGAAAGGAAGAATTAAGTCAAGTTCTCCTCGCTAGAGTCGCACCAAAGACAACTGTCCAAGGAAGGATATGTCATCTAGGAAGGAGACATGAAACAAGGTCAAGAAAGTTTGGAGGAAGAAAAACCATTGCAACAACTGCAACAAGGGTGGACATAAAAAATCCACATGTTGGAAGCTCTATCCAGAGCTACGCCCAAAGAAGGAACGGGAGCATGTGAAATCACCTCTGAAGGAACCAACCAATGATTAAGTTCAAAATAGAAAGAAATCCCATTAGCCTAGTTAAGCAAGATATGGGTAGCCTTTTTAAGTAGTTTAGCCTTAACCACCATTTTAAATCACATATTTTTTTTTTGAAAGGACCCCATAGATGGGAAAAAATATGCAACATGGTGATATTTTGGCCTTTAGTTGGATAGGATGGGATATGGGTTCTGATGTAAAACTTGACCATGAGAGTTCTATAAACTCTTGGCAAGTATGGTATTATTTGGAATCTTCCAAGTTGGACATGTATTGGTAGCTACAAATTTTCACATGGATAAAAGTGTTAGATTCATCATTCTGTTGGTATTATGACATAGGCTTGGCACTATGGCATAGGTATTGTCCTTGATGGCAACTCACTCGAAAAATCACTGAGATGACAGTTTAGGCTCATAGGCTCTTAGAATAAAGGAAAAGGAGGTATACGCAGGTTCCCATTGACCAAGCTGCGTATACATGCAAATTCACACACCGAAAGGCGCGTGTGCGTGTACACACACTTTCATGCCCAAAAAAGCCTGTATAGTTTGGAAAACTTGGTTTTTGGTCCTTGGTATTTGGACCTATGGTTTTGGACCATGGTATCTCGTCTGAAGTGTTGAACCTAGGTATTTGGACCCAGGTATTGGTTCTAAGTGGTTTTGGACCATGGTATTGAGTAAGGCCTAAGACTATAAAAGGGGAAGGAGATCATTAGGCAAAGGCACTCAAGGATTGAATATTTGATGAAGAGAAAGATCTAGAATACTGGTCATTGGGTTATGGTGCATAGCTGGATTTGAATCAAGGAGGAATCTGAGTTGCTAGAAGAAGGATAAGTTCTATTGATGGGTCAAGATCTTAAGGTTTGAAGAGAAGTATCTTTGTTTTATTTTGATCTGTTATATTTGGAACATGACTTGATCTATAAAACTGATGATCTAGGTATAACTGATGTTTGAATAGTTGAAAGGGGTAAATTATCTTTTATAGATCTGTACGCAGGTTCAACATAAAAAAGGCACGTATACACGCTGGTTCGGTAATTCAAAATGACGTATACACAAGTTTGCCTTAATATAACAGAGTATGCATGTAGGTTCTACATATTGAAGTAGCGTACATCTCATAAAATATGTTTTAGCTACTTCTGTTTACTGCTGCAATGTTCTGGGTTTTGGTTGGTATCTGGTACCGTTACTTTATTCTAGTTACAACATTCATAGAAGTGATTGTTTGATTCAGTTTTTGGTTGGTTCAAAGGAGATTGGTCGATGCAGATATATTTGATTGTTTATTGATGGATCCAGTCTGAAAATTTGTGAAACGTGGTCCCTGGAAGAAAAGAGAAGGTTGTAGCCTTCTATAGGTCAGCACCTACATACTAATACATCAGCTAGTACAAGAGCTAAGGGGGTTATAGCTCCCTTCCAGGAGAAGCTAGAGAATGAGAGAAGGTTGTAGCCTTCTGTAGGTAGAAGCCTATGTACTGGTATAAGACTGCACCAGTACATAAATATTGTAAAAAGAAGTTTCTTATTAAAAGAAGATAGAGACGAATTACAGTAGGTGGTTTTCACCGACATTGGGTTTCCACCTTATATCTTGTGTTCATGTGTGTGATTGCTTGTATTGTTTACTGGACTTGATCACTGTTTTATGGTTCTGATACAAAGATTAAGATCAATTAACTAAATTAGAAGTCTATAAGATACATGTGGTTTTCTCTAAACACAATTGCATATATATGCAAGTTTAATTAATAGAAGTAGCGTCTATCAATTTGTTTATGGAAATGAAAAATTGTTAAATTGCTAATACTGATTCATCCCCCGCCCTCTCAGTATTATTTCCAACAATTGGAATCAGAGTAGGTCCTTCAAAAGAAGCTTGATCGCCTGAAGGAAGATCTATCATCATGAGCAACTATGAAAAAGAAGCATCCATTAGGCCACAAATATTTGATGGGAGAAACTTCGTCTATTGGAAGGTAAGAACCACAACCTATCTTCAATCTCTTGGCACATAAGTTTGGGATATCGTGGAAGGAGGATACACATTTCCATCAACAACTCCTATAGATATGACTGGTAAAAAGCAGTATGAAACAAATGCAAAGGCTGTCAATACCCTATTGGGGAGTCTATCTCAATTAGAATTCGTCAAGGTTATGCAGCTCAAAACCGCCAAAGAAATATGGGACAAGATCATTCTAAGTTATGAAGGAGATGATAAGGTAAAATGTGCAAAACTACAATCTCTCAGAATTCAATATGAAACTCTCAGAATGCAAAATGATGAAAGTGTGGCTAATTATTTCTTACGTATAGATGAGATTGTTAATCGCATGAAAAAATTGGGTGAAGAGATAAAAGAAGTTACTTTAGTTGAAAAGGTTCTAAGATCTTTGTCTTCTAAGTTTGAATCAAACGTTTCTGCCATAGAAGAAAAGCAAAATCTTTAGAGTATTACCATGTCACAGCTGCACAAAATTCTAACTGTTTTCGAAATGAGAAAATGGGGTCCATCAAACATGAGAGAAGCTGCATTCAAAGCTTTAGGAAAAGGAGAATACAATGAGTCTGGACATACATAAGAAGGAGAGGAAGAATCAAACTTTGTCAAGAACCTTCAACGGGGTTCTGGAAGATTCAGAGGTAAGCTACCTTTCAAATGCTTTGCTTGTGGAAGAGTCGGTCACTATGCAACCAAATGTCCTCATAAAGATAAGCATGATAAAGGTAAGGAACCAGTTAAATGGAACAGAAAACAGAATGTAAGTAAGAAGAGCTATTATACACATGAAGACAGTGATGGATTTTCAAATAGTGATGAAGATGAACATGGTAATGATTATAGACTTTGATGGCTTTTGAAGGTGATGATTTCTTGGATGCTATAGATGAAGATGGTCTATATGAAGAAATTTATAAACTTAGAATTTGTTTAGAAGAAAAGAGTATGATTATAGATACTCTGACATTCCAACTTGCTGAAAGGGAAAAACACAATGAAAAGTTAGAATGTGAAATTGTGGGACTTAGAAAAGATATTG
>APFE030413356.1:15968-43046 GCA_000404065.3 Pinus taeda
ATGACAGGTGATAAAGAAAAACTTTAGTCATATAGTGCCTTAGAAAAGGAAAGGAAGGTCTCATTTGGAAATGACACCCCTGCACTCATAAAAGGTAAAGGCTCTATTCTTTTAAAAGAAAAGGTCAAAGCTGGAAATTTTATGTATGTTGATGGCTTAAAGCATAATCTATTGAGCGTTAGTCAAATGTGTGATCAAGGAAATGAGGTAGTATTTTGATCAAATGGATGTATTGTTTGTGAGCTTGATATAGGAGAAACAATGATCAAAGGCATAAGAACTCCAAATAATCTATACATACTCAAGGGAGTACAGAAACAATGCTCTCTAAGAAAAAATGATGAACACTGGCTATGGCACAAAAGATTGGGGCATCTATGCTTCCCTTAGATAAGGAAAACATGCAAATATCAGGCTGTTCGCGATCTTCCTGACATTAGAATTCCAGAAAATACAATATGAAAATGATGTTAGTTTGGTAAGAAAACCAGAACACATTTCCCTGAGAAGGAAGGATCAATAGTAAGCCACTTGAACTTGTCCATACTGATTTATGTGGTCCATCAAGGAAAAAGTCACCTCGTGGAGAAGAATACTTTATATTGTTCATCGACGAATTTTCCAGGATGTGTTGGATAGGACTTCTGAAGCATAAAGACGAAGCTTTCGAAATGTTCAAAGATTTCAAAGCCTTGGTTGAAAATGAATCAGATCACAGAATCAAATGCCTCAGGTCTGATCGAGGAGGGGAATTTACCTCAGATGAATTTTTTGACTTTTGTGAAGAACATGGAATAAGAAGGGAATTCTCCATTGCAAGGACTCCTCAGCAAAATGGAGTGGTGGAAAGGATGAACAGAACGGTTCAACAAATGGCTCATGATATGCTTGATGAGTCTGGAACCCCTGCAACCTTATGGGGTGAAGTTGCATTTGCTGCCGTTACTATTCTCAACAAAACAAACGTCTGGGTAAACAACAATCAAACTCCTCATGAACTTTGGTATGGTAAGACTTCTACTGTAAAATACTTCAAAGTCTTTGGAAGCAAATGTTACATCAAAAGGATTGATGAAAAGCTTGGCAAGTTTGAACCTAGAGCAGATGAAGGCATTCTCCTTGTTTACTTTTCCCGAAGTAAAGGATATAAGTGTTACAATAAAAGACTTGGAAAAATTGTTGAAAGTATTGATGTGGTGGTTGATGAAGTAGGGAACAATCCAAAGTAGGTAAAATCCGAAGATTTTGAAGATGATGAGGACTATCCTTCAACATCAAACCAAACTAATGCTTAAGAAGAAACCTATGAGGCACCAGAAGAATATATAAGGGTAGAAGAAAAGACTCCATCCAGGTACGTCTAGAAGAATCATCCAAAGACTCAAATTTTGGGGTAGAAAGAGGCAGGTGTACAAACAAGAAGAACTATTACAGAAGCTTCTAGCTATCTAGAATTGCTCTCCTCCGTCAAGCCATGAAATATAAGTGAAGCATGCAAATATGAATGCTGGGTCAACGACAAGAATGAAGAACTTGAGCAAATTGAAAAAAATAACACTTGGGAATTGATTCCTAGACCTAATGATAAGAATGTCATAGGGACCAAATGGATATTAAAAAATAAGCTGAATGAAAATGGAGATGTTATTAGAAACACGACCAGACTTGTTTGTAAAGGGTATGGTCAACAAGAAGGTATAGACTTTGAAGAAAATTTTGCACTGACTGCTAGACTTGAAGCTAAAAGAATGTTTCTTGCTCTTTCTAGCTTTCAGAAGTTCAAAGTATATCAAATGGATGTGAAATCTACCTTTCTAAATGGAGACTTAGAAGAAGAAGTGTATATTGAGCAACCAGATGGATTTATCCTTGGAAATGATCCAAAACTTGTATGCAGGCTTAGAAAGGCTCTCTATGGTCTTAAACAGGCTCCAAGGGCTTGGTATTATCATCTAGACAAATACCTCCATGAACAAGGTTTTTCAAAAGGATCAATAGATAGCAATCTATATATAAAAATTGACAATGATAAATTGCTAATACTTGTTGTGTATGTTGATGATATCATCTTTGGTAACAATGAAGAAGCCATGAGTCAAAACTTTGCTTTGGTGATGCAGAAAGAATTTGAAATGTCCCTGCTTGGTGAGATCAGATATTTTCTTGGTTTACAAGTCCAACAAAACAATGACGACATCTTTCTATCACAAACCAAGTACCTCAAGCAGATCTTGAAGAAATATGGCATGGAATATTTGAAACCAGTATGTACCCCTATGGTAATAGGATGTAGCCTCAGCGCAAATGATGAATCAGTAGCAGTACATCAACCAACCTATAGATCCATGATTGGTAGTCTTCTCTATCTGATAGGTACCGGACTAGACATCATGCATGCAATGGGAATAGTTGAAAGATTCCAGGCAAATCCAAACGAAGTAGATCTTCAAGCAGTTAAAAGGATTTTCAAATATCTTCAAGGGACACAAAACTATGGTTTATGGTATCCTAGAGATATAGATATCACACTTCATGCATATACAAATGCAGATTGGGCAAGAAGCGTGGATGACAGAAAAAGCACTAGTGGTGGTGCATTCTTTATGGGTTCCATATTAGTATCTTGGTTTAACAAGAAACAAATTTCAATTGCATTATCTACAACTGAAGCAGAATATGTGGTTGCTGCATCTTGCTACACACAACTCCTTTGGATAATGCAAACATTGAAAGACATTCAAATCACTTGTACTCCACCTATCTCCATTTTATGTGATAATACAAGTGCAATAAGTATTCCAAAGAATCCAGTCATGCATTCAAAGATCAGGCACATACCTATCAAATATCATTTTCTCCGGGAACAAGTGCTTGAACAAAAGGTGGAATTGGAGTATGTTCCCTCCAAGGAATAGGTTGCTGATATATTCACCAAACCACTGCCCAGGGAGACATTTGAATACCTTAGAAAGAAGCTGGGAGTAGTTGATGCATCATCTTGCTGTTGACACTTATCTGTTTCAGAGAAAAGTGGTTGTACACAAGTCTCATGAAGAGCATTCGCGTACATATGTTTGTTTCTGTGGATACAGTCGCGTATATGTTGGTTTGAAGAAAAACAATGGGCCAGACTCAACATGAAAATAGTCTGATATGGGTTTAATAGAGACCATCTGGCACAAGTCCAGGGGGAGCATATACTTCTAATAATGCATTTTTGGCATTATCTTAGAAGATCTTGGTACAACTTCACAGTTGTTGGATGGATGATGTAATGTTCTTGTCTTATCATGTATAAACTTTTGGTGTATCCCCACTTGGTTGGGTGGATGAGTCAATCTTGGTATATCCCCACTTGGTTGGGAGATGGATGTATGTATGAGTCTTTGGTGATAGGAAGGTCATTTATGATGTATAGAGTCAGGTTCTTCTTGTACAACATCATTTTGTAGACCTTGCTTACAGTGAGGGGGAGCACACTTCACCAGAGCACAGATTTCAGCATGTACTCAGGGGGAGCATAACCCTTTGCCCTTGATGACAAAGGGGGAGAGTGACTTGGGGTTGCCATCAAGTCCAAAGGGGGAGATTGTTGGCATTATGACACAAGCTTGGCACTATGGCACATGTATTGTCCTTGATAGCAACTCACTCGGAAAATCACTCAGATGACAGTTCGGGATCATAGGCTCTTAGAATAAAGGAAAAGGAGGTATAAGTAGGTTCCTGTTGACCAAGCCGCATATACACGTGGATTCATAGACCAAAAGGCACGTATGCATATACACACACTTTCATGCATAGAAAAGCGTGTACAGTTTGGAAAACTTGGTTTTTGGTCCTTGGTATTTGGACCTATGGTTTTGGACCATGGTATCTCATCCGAACTGTTGAACCTAGGTATTTGGACCCAGGTATTGGTTCTAAGTGGTTTTAGACCATGGTATTGAGTAAGGCCTAAGACTATAAAAGGGGAAGGAGATTGTTAGGGAAAGGCACTTAAGGATTGAATATTTGATGAAGAGCAAGATCTAGAATACTGGTCATTGGGTTATGGTGTATAGCTAGATCTCAATCAAGGAGGAACCTAAGTGCTAGAAGAAGGATAAGTTCTATTGATGGGTCAAGATCTTAAGGCTTGAAGAGAAGTATCTTTGTGTGATTTTGATCTGTTATATTTGGTGCATGACTTGATCTATAAAACTGATGATCTGGGTAGAACTGATGTCTGAATAGTTGAAAGGGGTAAATTATCTTTTATAGATATGTACACAGGTTCAACATAGAAAAGGCGCGTATACATGCTGGTTCGGTAATTCGAAACGGTGTATACGCAGGTTTGCCTTAATATAACAAAGTATGCATGCAGGTTCTACATATTGAAGTAGCGTACAATTCATAAAATATGTTTTAGCTACTTCTATTTACTGTTGCAGTGTTCTGGGTTCTGGTTGGGTTTTGGTACTGTTACTGCATTCTAGTTACAACGTTCAGAGAAGTGATTGTTTGATTCAGTTTTTAGTTGGTGCAAAGGAGTTTGGTTGATGCAGATATATTTGATGTTTGATTAATGGATCCAGTCTGAAAATTTATGAAACGTGTTCCCTGGAAGAAAAGAGAAGGTTATACACAATCCTGACAAAGGATTTTTTTGGTCATAAAATACCAACGAATCAATTGTTATAATTTATATATTGTATATAAAAACAAACAAAACCATTGGATCACGAGGTTTGAACACCCGACCATCAGCCCACCAAACATTTTAGACTTGTCACCCACCAACCAATCTACCACTGGGGCGTGTCTATGGAATGACCACTGGCACAAAAGTATTTAAACCTTTTTCAATTTCCATTCAACCAATGGAGCAGTGATAGAGTGGAATGGCGAATTAGAACCAGAGGGGCAAAACTTAGACTTGGTGGAACCCTGCGTGCAACATACCTCGACGACGCGGTACCAGAGGAGTAATATTCCAAGGGAATTTTCCTAGAATATTCTTGAAGTAGAATCTATTGTGGAATCTTTAGATTCTCTGGGGGGTCCATAGTTTAAAAAGGAAACGTATAACTGAGTTTATACTCATTTTAACTAGAATTTGGCCACAATTTCATTAGTATAGTCTGTTTTTTCATTTTAGAAGCACATTTTCAGGTCATCCTTAGGTTTCAGGTCATCCTTAGGGCTAGAGGTATAATGATGTGTTTTTCCATGTACTAATTTTTATTTATTTATTTATTTTTGTTTGAGATGAATGAAGCATCCTCCACATTATTGAAGCAGGGGCCAAAGTCTTAGTCCACACTAGACGAACTCTGTTATCAAATTTTTGTGTGCATTTTCTTTATGGTCTCCATTATGTTTCTTCTTCTTTAAGTATTTTCACATAGGGTTTTTAAATGATCTTTCAATCAATTATGATAACATCAACTAAAGAAAATATCTTCGATAATGCTGGTATCAGAGGCATACCATATCATGATGACTACTATGTAATGTTGTTGCATTTCAAATTGGACAGATGGACTTATTCTTGTAAAATACTCCATGAAATATGTTTTTTTGATTAAAATAAATGATGTATGATTTATCTGATGTATAATTTACTTTCAATTTCTTGATGTTAATTGAGAAAATTTGGTATGTGGATACTGGGTCTGATATATGATTATTGGGATCACATGTCTATATATATGTTGTTTATAAAATCTTGGATGAGAATTAAACTACATTTTGGAAAGAGGCTATTTAATAGCTAGAAATCCAAGCTAGCGATTGCCTAATTCCAAGACATTAAATGATTAATGGTATGATGTACATTGTTCTACTCTATTATATATTAATTTATATGCATGGTTATGACATTAAGTAAGGTGGAAATTGTAGGTAACATGGCTTCCTAACTGAATAATTTAATGACAAGCATATAGAACCAATGCCATGGTGTGTTCCACGTTAGGGCGTTGACCCTGATTCTTTGAGGAAGGTGGAGGAATTTCCCACCATATAACCTCCAAACTTGGAGTTGTGGGAGGTATATGATGGAAACACTCCCATATACATGTGATGATGACTAGTAGTTTCTTATTGGGGAGTTTAGGTCAATATAGTCACCACTTCCATCATTTTGGTTCTATTAATGGCTAGATTGGTATAATTGATGCCATAATATATTGCAACAAAGGATGAACAAAATGTTATTGGAAGTAGGTTAGGGAGAATAGGAGGATATAGGTTAACTTGAACTCTATATGGGGGGTTATTTCTTCTTATTCTTGACTTTGATTACTACACCTTTCTCATTATTTAATTATGCTTGATTATCATTTTACTCCTTGGTTGTTGTATTATGTTAACTCCAAATTTAGGATGAATTTTGTGAAGGAGGGTTGTTTTTAATTCCCACTCCCTTATCTTATTGTGCTACATTAGGTTATTAACTTGCTTGCTATGATATTTCTTGATGTGATATATCATGTTAGTTTTATTAGCATATGTACATGGTATGCATATGTTAGCTACATACCCATGCCTTGCACAATTACACTAGCATTCTATAGTCTATTATGCTAGATGATTAAGTAATGGTTAAGATTGATTAATGATTAATTAACCCTTAACCCTAAATTATAATTAATAAATTATATTTTAACATGATTTTTCTAATATTTAAGTTAATAGGATTCCTATGAATACATAGGTGTGACTAACATTAAAAGGATATTATTATTTTAATTTATTAATGAGCGGTAGTTGGGTGAATCAACTACCCAAAGTGTTAATTAATGGAGAAAGGGCTAGGTACAGTGATAAGCGGGGATGTCTAAGGGATGGTTTTAAGAGGGAGATTTTAATGATATGAATAAGGGGGTGTTGTTGTTGCTACAACACCCTCCAAAAATTTCACTACATTCAAATTTTGGAGCCTACTTTATCATTGTATCAAGTGTCACCTTGGTCATCAAGTGTTGTTTCATGTCATCCTATATGTTTCAAGTGTTCTTGAGTGTTCTCAAGTGTTGTCGCATTGATTAGAACATATTTGATGCATTTCATGGTCGTAACACCTTTGTTGTTATAAAACAACACTTTTTGTCGTAGTCACACATACTTCACCCGTTGTGCTTGGGGAATGTTTTTAAAGTGGCATTTTGATGTTTAATTATCATTTTTCAAGCTTGTATAAGTCTTGTTGATGAGATGGTATGTGTCGCACTTGATTTTATGTCTAAAATAATCGTGTCACCCTTTTCCTTACTCTTCCAGAGTTAGAAAATTTTGGTTTCAAAGTGAACCTGTTAAGGAAAAGAGCACATGGGCACACTCTGAAGCCTTGATCAGGAATCCTTCATTGTTTAGAAGTGTGCCATGCACCCTCCAAGAGGAAAAAGTGCATTGCTTTAAGCCCTTTCCCCTTCCTTATTCTGAACTATGCCCTTGAGAGACCAAGTATTCCTTTGAGTGCACTCCTTCGAACCGAAGGAATGCACCCTCCTTGAGTCCATGAGCACACATAGAACGCCTTAAGATCCACCCTTCAACCTTCCACAATGCGTCATGCACCCTCTTGACCCTTTGAGCACATGAGTGCACTCTTAAGGCAAGAAGCCTCATCCTTCATCCTTCAGACTTACGCTATGTGCCCTCCTCAACTTCTTGAGTGCATGAGCGCATTTAGAAGGTTTGAGGCCTCCTCCTTTAGCCTTTAGGAGTGCCCCTTGCATCATCCTTCTTTCCTTTAAGTTCACAACATACTTGGGTGGCCCAAATCCTTCTCCTTCATCCTTTAGACATGTGACATGCACTCTCCCTTGAATCCCTTTCTCCCTTGAGTGCATGAATGCATGTTGAAGCTCTAAAGCCTTCCCACTTCAGCCTTTCAGCCCTTCGAGGTGTGCCCTTGTGCCCAAAATCTTTCCTTGTCCCTTTCAGGTGCACTGATAAGGCATGAACATAAAATATGCATAAAACATGTAGAATAAGAGATTTTTAGGCTGATAGTCTCTTGTCATGAGTGATTGCAGTTACATGTATTCCAAGAGATGCATGGAAAGCATGCATGTGGAAGATCTGACAAAGAAGGAAAAAAAGGAAGAGTTGAAGAAAGAATAACACATTGAAATATTGACGATCAAAGCACCTTGAAGACTCCATTATATCAAAGACCCTTTGGAGGGTGAAGAAATCAAGGGTCGAAATCAGCATAAAGAATAAAGATACGAGTGACATCCATGTCAGAATTGAATAAATTCCATGTCATTAGTCACTATTAGTCCCAGTCATCAAGGATAGTGACACGTCACATCTTCATCACATGATGATGTGGAAGTTATGAGGTAATGATGTGATCATTGAAAAGACAAATAAGTGGAATTCCATGAGTCATGTATGGACAAAAGAGCCATGGAAGTCCAAAGGACATGTAATACCAAGAGTCATATGTAATTCCAAAAGTCATTTAGAATTCCAAAGGTTGCAGAAGTCCAAAGGTCATTAGGAGTTTGAAAGTCAAGAGTCATGGGGATGTGAAAGGTCATGCCTAAATTTATAAAAGGATCCTCATTACTCATGTAAAATAATTTTAACCTTGGCTTCTCCCACAAGGCATTAGAGAGATAGAGCTAGTACTTTTGGGGAGTAAGTCATGGCTCTAACACTCCATTATAGGAGATAGTGATGTTCAATATATCTATGTATCCTGGAACTTTTGCTTAGTATCGAAGCCTTTCAGGCCAACACATTTCACACATGGATTATGGATGTTTCTAAGACTACTCTTTGGATGTTTATGGTTCATGTTTGCTTTCTCATGTACTCAAGTAATAGAACTGTTTAAGTGACTTTAGTGCTTAACTTATTGGAAATGTGTTGTAATGTTTATAGCGATTGTCACTTTTACGTGAAATATTTCGCTTGATGTTAGATGATCTTTTCTCATTCATGTGTGTATCCATTAGGGTAGTAATATTAATTCTCTCTTAGAGACTCAATTTATTCTCCCCTTTGCAGTAAAAGAACCTTGATACATCTGCAATCGAACATTCACAAGGCACACTCGCTTGCTCATTCAAAAGCACATAAGAGCTTCTCTCTCATTTTGACAGCTAAAACCAAGGCATATATTTAAGTAAACAACATTCGGTCTGTATTACAGATGGGAATCCTACAACAAACAATGTGAGGTCTAAATGGTACCTCATATCAGGATAAAAGGAGGGAAACCATTTTTTTTTACGGGTGATAACTCTGCACACCCTAACTGTTCATCTTCTGGACAAGGTAGAAACATTTCAAGCACCATTCCAATGCCTATTCCTGAAGTAGGAGATTATTCTCAGGCAGGTTTGGAGTTGTCATACGAGGTCACCTACGAACAACTCCAGGCACTTTGACTTATAACCTGTCAGTTTGCAAAAGCTATCAATTTACTTCCTATTGCTCAAAATCTCCCAAATCATCCGAAGAAGCAAGCAAAAACTCGTAATGATGCATTAGCTTTGATTGCGGAAGATTTGTTTTTTTCCACACTTGAAGAGTTAGCAGACTTATCTGAGGACATAGTTCAACAAGATCTTCTTCCACCTGTTAATGAAGGTTAGAGGAAGACACTGTTATTTTTGATGAAGTTTTTGAGTTCAACAATGGTTTAAATAGTTAAGGAGAAGGCTCCTCATATTCTGAAAAGGAGGAAGAACCAAGAGACAAAGACATGGATAACTTGAACTTGGATTAGATGGTCCAATGGCCTCTATCTCTTCTGAATAGTCTTCATGATATGCTCAAACATCTGGAAAATTTGTTATCAAATTTTGATCCATATAAGAAGACAAAGTCAAAATATCACATTAACGATTTCTACATGCACTTATAGGTGTTGGAGGTAAGGTATGATGTTATTTCTTGCAGGACTTTTCCTTTTACATTAGAAGGTAGAGAGAAAACATGGTAACATAGTCTACCTTTCAATCCAGTCCACAATTGGAGGTAGTTTAAGAAGTTTCTTATGGAGAAATTTGCTAATGACAAGACTCCCACCATGTTATTGAAAGAACTTGGAAATAACAAAATGGGGGAAAAGGAACAATTTTCCCTCGGTCACACAACCACATGATTCAATTGCTATCGATTATTACATGCTTTCCTTGACCACTAACATTTACTCATTCATTAAAAGAGATGCAAAGGAAACATTGACAATAAAATTTGCAAAAGAAATCATTGTCGAGAAAGAATTGCATGCTATTGGAGTTATTACTGATAACGATGAATCAAAAGACTAGTAGGAATTCTCAGCCTTCTTTAAGTAAGGCTAAATAAAAGGACACATCAAATATTTAAAGATTGATCAGGATAGTAAAGGAACTTACCAATGAAATTTCAGAATTAAAAAGAAGGGCAAGCGAGACTTCTACTAGTAGAAAGCCTCCCAAGTCTTTCCCATTTTGAAGGAATAACAGTAACAACAATAATTATCCCGCCAAGTCTTCCCAAAGTTTAAATTTTGTGTTGAATATAGAAAGTATGGGTATGGAAAACTACTTCCCTCTCAACTAAGAATATCATTCAAAAAAAAAAAAAACATCCCCACTTTGGAACCACAACATGAATTCTCTTGCCACACACATACTGGATTCCTTATTAGTAGAGGATAAATCAAAACAAATGGAAGAAACACAAGAACCTGTCGTGGATGAATAAAGCATGGGCATTTGAAATACAATGAATACATTCGATTGTATCCTCAACGTTGATGAGAAGAGTGCTAAAGAACTACCACAAAGTGAAGCCCTACCTCAGAAGCAGAATGGTCGATACACTTTAAGGAGAAAATGGCTTATTTCTGAACAGGAAGTGATGAGACAAAAAATTAAGGAACAATTGTTAAGAAGAATCTCACCACTGGTCAATCCTGCTTAGAATACACATAGTAAATCTGGTAATATGGCTACTTTCAAGAACACTTCCACTAGCAGTAAAATTAAGTCCATCACTTTGAAAGTGTCAAATAAAACTACTCCTCCAGACACTTTGACACAACGTTCTAGAAGTGAAACCATTGATTATAACATTGTTGAAGATTTGAAGAGAGATAGCACCAATATTTCCATCTATGATCTCACAAAGATAGCAAGCTAGTGTGAGTTGATCTTCCAATCCTTTTCACAACCTTCGCTAGGTGATATATCTTCTACCTCTCATAAGGTGTTTGAAAATTCTTCTAGTTCACTTGAGTCTATGGTTAATGTTGTAAAATTTGAAGCTAACATTCTCTACCCTCCATTTTTATTAAATTTTGAAAATTTTAAGTACAATTTCCATAATTGTTTAGTCGATTCCAGTGCATCTGTGAATGTAATTCCATTATCCGTTGCAAAGAAAATAAATTCTAAATGGGAAAAAACTGATGCACAACTTATTCAGCTAGACAAGTCTCTTTTCCAAGCTATTGGTAAACTCAAGAATGTTCTTATTTGATTATCATCTAATCAACATGTTCAGCATTGTATAAATATTGTAAATGTGGACATCATAGAAGCCTTGTTGGCATTATTGCACAGGTTTGGGGCCATGGCATAGGTGTTGTCCTTGATGGAAACTTACTCTGATGACAGATCACATTTTAGGCTCTCAAAATGAAGGAAATCATATATATGTAGGTTCACCTTAACGAAGCCGCATATACACGTGGGTTGGACATTCCCAAGGCGCGTATGCGTATTCACGCACTTTCATGCAAGGAAAAGTGCGTACATGTGGGAGAATTTATTTTTGGTCCGTGATATTTAGTCCTTGGTATTTGAACCTATGGTTTTGGGCCATGGTATCTCATCATAAGTGTTGATCCCAAGTATTGGGTCCATGGTATTGAATTGTTATGGTTTTTGGACCGTGGTATTGTGAAAGGCCTAAGGCTATAAAAGAGGAAGGAGATCATTTGGCAAGGGACTATCTGAATTATTGAATATCTAATAAAGTGCTAGATCTGGAATACTGTGATTGGGTTATGGTGTAGGTCTGGATCTGAATGAAGAAGGAACCTGAGTGCAAGGAGAAGGGTAAGTTCTATTGATGGGTCAAAATCTTAA
This sequence comes from Pinus taeda, assembly GCA_000404065.3. Classification (NCBI taxonomy): domain Eukaryota; kingdom Viridiplantae; phylum Streptophyta; class Pinopsida; order Pinales; family Pinaceae; genus Pinus; species Pinus taeda. The sequence goes on from APFE030413356.1 coordinate 28,058, forward strand.
GGCTTGAATGACAGTAGCATTGTATGATTTTGAGCTGTTCTATGGGGTGCACACTTGATCTATAAATCTGATAATCTGGGTTAGCTAATGTATGAATGATAGAAAGAGTGAATTATCCTTTATAGATCTGTACGCAGGTTCAGTGAAGGTAAGGCACGTATACATGTAGTTTCTGCAAGTGAAAGAGGAGTATATGCTGGTTGGTCTCGACGCAGAAGCGTATACACGCGGTTTTTGCAAGTAAAAGAAGCATATACGCAGGTTGGTATCGACGAAGAGGCGTATACACGCAGTTTCTGCAAGTGAAAGAAGCGTATACGCAGGATGGTCTCGACGCAGAAGCGTATGCACGCAGGTTTCTGAATAGTGAAGTAGCGTACATCTTTTGAATTTTGTTTTAGCTGCTTCTGCTGTTTAGCTACAATGTTCTAGGTTCATAATTGTTACTATGTTTTGGGTATAGCAGTCAGAGAAGTGTTTATTTGATTCAATACTAATTGGTGAAAAATAGATTGTTTGATGATTGATAGATATTCATGGATCCAGTCTGAAAATTTATGAAACGTGGTCCCTGGAAGAAAAGAGAGGGTTGTAGCTCTCTGCAGGCTGCAGCCTGCGTATTGGTAAAGGACTGCACCAGTACATAATCATTGTAAAAAGAAGTTTCTAATTGGAAAGATAGAGACATATTGCAGCAGGTGGTTTTCACCCACATTAGGTTTCCACCTTATATCTTGTGTTCTTATGTGTGATTGTCTTCTGCTCTATTTTACTGTTCCTGGTTACTGTTTACATGATTCTGATGTACATATTAATGTTCAACATCTGTAAAATATATTAAAGTATAAGTCTGCATCGTATACGCGGGTTTCCTTATCCATAGTTGTGTATATACGCGGCTTTCTCTAACTGAAGTAGCGTATATGTTCTGGGTTTGAAAAGAAATTAATTGACCAGATAATACTGATTCACCCCCCCTCTCAGTATTATTTCCAACAATTGGTATTAGAGCAGGTCCTTCAGAAGAAGCTTGATCGCTTGAAGGAAGATCTATCATCATGAGCAACTACGAGAGAGAAACATCGATCAGACCACCAATTTTTGATGGGACCAACTTCGTCTATTGGAAGGTAAGAGTCACAACCTATCTTCAATCTCTTGGTACAGAAGTCTGGATATCCGTTACACAGCAATTTGTCACCTTTCCTGCTACCCCTCTCCTGTATCTTGGAGGACTCATTCCGAGGCCTATGAGAAGTGACATGGCCTAAAAACACTTGCATTGCATTCCCCCTGAACATGAGCTTTATTTGCCCTGAAGACATCTCCTACTAAAAAACCCTAAAAATAACTCTTTTTCCATTGGTGCGGTTCCATAGTGCAGCCCTCGCGCCAAGGGGGGAAATCCTCCAAAGAGGGCACGCCAATTGGCTCTCTGTCATAGAGTCACACCCACGCCAACCATAATCAAAGGTGTTTTTTAACAAACAGACGGCAGAAGTTTTGTCCTAACAAATTCCTGGACTGCTATCTATCTTGAGTTGGGTGGTTCGGCTACGGATTTCCATAGAGAGGAAGTGGTTTGCTACCTCTCATGGAAGCTTCCTTGATGATATGGCCAATCCCATGATTATTGGCTATGATCCCAACTCCCCTTCCTCCATTTATAAAAGCTGGCATATTTTCCTTTGCAAGCTAGTTCCATAGTTCCAGAGATTCAGAATTGTCAAGTTTCCAAGAACTTCATGCTGCAAGAGCCTTCTTGATTCCCATAAGGCCAAATCTAAGCAAGGAGATTATTGTCCAAGAACCAAAGAGAGAGGCTTGTCCTTACTCCCAACAAGATTTACAAGACATGTGCTACTGACTACCCGACCAAAGGAGAATCTACCTTCAGAAATTTGGTTGTATTCTTCTTTGATTAATTATTAATGAACGACTATTGGTTATAGTTCCATTCTTATTGTTATTTGTGATGATGATGAGTTATATCCTTTCTAACTGATATATAGTTGCATATGTTGGATTTTATGCTTGTGTTTGTGTCATTTCTTGTATGTGCATGCGTCCATTCACGGAGATCGTGAGGATTGTGATCTGCTGGAGCAAAGGAACGAGAGCACCACCTCTTCTACAAACAATAGCATTGGAATCCAGGTAGGCCTTCATCATTGGTCTGTTAGTTTGCAATTAGGAACTTGCGGTATAGCATTTGATGATTGTTGCTAGACCCGGTCTGGGCTAGTATGGATCGCCTCTGTCCGTAGAGGGGATTTACCTCCTCAACAACTTGGCGACTCCACTGGGGAACTTGTCTTGCCTTTTTGGTTGTTTCTTGATTTTTACCTGCTTGGTCAGCCTTCTGGGCTGGGTTCTTTTGTTGTTTCTTGCTTCTTGGTTTACCTGGTTATCGTTGGCTTGGTCTTGGATTGCTTATTTTTTATTTTTGCATAGAAAACTTGATTGGAACATTTTTTAGCGTAACAGTCATGCCAATTGGCGCTAGTTGTCAATATACAACCCGCGCCTATCCTTAAAAGGTGCTAGTTTCAGCCTGACAGTCATGCCATGCCTGGGAACTGCTAAAGTTTGCTTGATTTTAAGCCTTCTGAGCTTGGTCTTTGTTTTGGATACATTTTCTCGACTGTTCGAGTGTGTTGGAGTCCTATTTGACTGGTTGTAACCTTCATCCTTTGGTTGTTTGCCATTTTCTATCGATCTCATGTTTTTAGCCCTAGGGCATCTAGTGGCTTTGTGTGTCGAGCCTTCCTTAGGAGTTTTTGATCTTTTATTAGTCCAGTCGACTTTCTAATTGCTCCCTTACACTCGTTTAGTGGTTGTTAATCATTTTATTGTGTTATTTGAGTGACCTACCTCCTTTTCACTTGAATTCCGCTTTGTTTCGCTTTGGGCCTAGATTACATGGCTCATTTGTGTCTTTGGGACTTTTCTTGGTTTTGAAGGACTGCTTTGCCCATTTAGGGATCTGATTGTGCTTGCATTGAGTGAAATTTGCTTGTTTTTGCTCTTTTACTATCATTTCTCAAAGTTTGTTTAGTGCATCTTGCCCTTAACATTGAAAAAAAAAAATCTCTTTTGCTTTTCATTAGTTAATGTGAATTAGAGCTTTTCGTTGTTATTAGTGATTAGTGACTTTGAAGAAAATCTTTTGGATTCCCATTAGCTGCATTAGAGATATTGTTGGTTGTTTTCTAATCATTTTGTTTATGTGAAAGCTCTCAACTCTCTTATAGTTAGCGTTCATCAAATAAAATGATATACTGTGGCATATAGCTTGCATTTAGGAGATTTTGAGATACTACATTCTCTAGGGCCTGAAAACTGAAACGTAATTGAAGATAAATGTTAAAATCTACTCAATTTACACTAAGGCAGCATTGGAATTTAACGAAACATATTTAGAGGTCTAGGCTAGAGATGTGCTTCGACGTCGTTAAACCTAGTCACTTTTGTTTCCACTCAAGGTTGGGTGATTCCTCCTTCTGTGACTCATAGTGGTCTAGTACGGAATTGTGCTCCCACGTACCGTCGAGTATGTGGGGAGACCCCACTAGGTTATCATCCTTTATCCATAGGAAGCTGAGTCTGCCGCCCTATACCCGTGATACACCGAACACAACATTCGGGGAGATTTCCTGCACGTATGGAAAGTCCTTGGTTGATTTCTCTTTCATTTCTAAAACCAAGGTGTATATTGCAGTTCACGGTTATTTGGTACACCCTCTTTGCCTAGTATCCCTGAGCAGTCATTTGATCTTTTCTGACTCCTTAAATTTGAAAGGATCACCAAGCGCTTGTCCTTTCATGCTTGTTTCAAATCTGAAAGTGATAGAGTCAGCTTTTATTCATTTCTTGACTCTTAAAACATGAAATGGTGAAGTTTCTTAATTCCAATGTGATAAAAATTAAAGCACCTACAATCACACACCCTGTTAGATTCCACTTTTTGGCCGTTTGATTGTGTGTCTTGACTCTTTTTCAACCCCGTGTGTGACTTTCAGTTTTTGATGGCAACTTTTCCAGAGTTCACCAACCCAGGAACCCCCTCTGACAGGAATCTTGGTCATTTTCCTCCTTTTGGGAATGTTGGTGCTCCTTACATGGAAACATTGTCCCTTCCTGGGTTAACTGTTGGGTTGCTTGAGTCCAAAAATGACCCTCCTATTCCAGCTGATCCAGAGAGTGCTTCTTTGGTTCCTTTCATGTAGGGGAAAAATCATACGATTCCCCCACCAGGTAGTTCAGTCATTTCCTTTGACTGGAGTCACTTGATTACTTTCCGCCTTCCATCCCATGTGCCTTTCCAGATTACAGTACATGCCTATGATAAGGGAGTACCTAGCACTGTCTTGGATGAGGGTGCATCTGTTAGTCTTATGACTACCACTACTTGGCAAGATTTGCGCTCCCCACAGCTTGTGCCGGTCGCACAGAATCTATTAGCGTTTGACGGAGGAACCAGTCAACCATTAGGGATCCTTCTGAAGTTCCCTATTACTTTTGGAGGCAAAACCGTCTATATATATGTACTGGTTACCCAAGGTGCTTTAGATTTCAGTCTTCTCCTTGGCCGTGACTATGTTTACGCCATGGGGGCCCTTGCCTCTTCACTTTTCCGTGTGGTTTGCTTTCCACACAATGGAAGAATCGTGACTCTAGATCAATTATCATTCTTTAGTCCCCCGGTGCCTCCTGCGCAGTTTCCATCCCCTCCTGGTTTTTATCCACCGTGGTCTAACCCACCGCAGGTCAACTACATGGCTACTTATCCCGTGCCTATATCCAGTGATGCTCCTATCATGCATAGTGTCCTGGGGGCATTGGGTCTTGACTTCCAAGATGTTATCCTTCCACCAGGAGTGGCAGTCTTGGAAGCAACAACTTCCTGTTCATTATGATGAAGTTCGTTCGGAGCATAGTTCGCTTTCCTTTGTCAAGCTCCTTAAAAAATGAAACTGGGTTTGGTTGAGCATAGTTCCTGATCTTGTGTCAAGCTCGTTAAAAAATGAAACAAGGGTTATGAGGATAGTTCTTTTGCCGTGTCAACCTCATTAAAAAATGAAACAACTCCCTTTCCAACTCGAGTCTTTTGATTAAGATCTCGTAAAATACAAGTCAAGTCTTTCCAAGGTCTCGAAAGTGAACCTTCATTCCATCCACTTTGTTGAATGCAATGAAGCTTGGGGGGAATGTACCTCATTTTGCGTCATTATGCTGGGGGCATGCGAACTTATAACAAGCATAGTTTTTCATTTCAAGCTTATGTAAACATGAAATTGAATCCAAGCAGAGTTCTCCATGGTTCAAGCTTGTGTAAAAATGAACCCATACCCATTTTACATCTCGTGATTGCTGTCTTTATCCGCTAAATTCTGTTAGATGAGCCTTTGTTGTTTTCATCCCATCGCCACCATCTCTTTGGCTGATCATATGCTTTCACTTGCTTGTTTTCCTTTCCTGAGGGACCGCAGTTAAGAGTGGTTTTGTTACGCCAACCTCTTGACCATTACATTTTTGAGCAGTTCCACCCATTGTCGGAACTAGTTGCTACCCTTTATACCACTCGTTCCTCTAGGACGAGTCACCTTTAAGCTCTTTTCTAACTCGTAAAATATGAAAATATTGCCGAGTATTTTTTCCCTTTTTGACTCGTTAAAGAGAATAAAAATGGAGGTCTGCTTTCACCTCTTTTCTGACCGTTTAAAGATGAAAAGGTTGCCGAGTTATTCCTCTTGACTCGTTAAACGTAAATAAGAGGTGGTCGCCTTTAAGCTCTTTTCTGATCGTGTAAAGACAAAAAGATCGTCGGGCCGTTGTTGTTTCAGGCTCGTTAACTGTTACGAAACGACATGATTTCGGTCGCTTTTTTACTTTTTCAGGTCGAAATCACTAATCATGAAAAGTACTCCTCGATCATAATGGTCGGGCGGTTCTTTCGAGCATTGTTTTATACTTTTTCGGGCTCGAGAGACACAACTTTACGAAAAAGGACACCCCTGGAGTTTACTTTTCTGCTGTCTTTTCAAACTCTCTAAACATGAAAAGGCGCCGAGCTCTTCCTTTGTCAGACTCGTTAAAACTTGATGACATTAGATTCTATCGAAATGACAGTTAACAAGCATAAGCTATCCCCGTCAAGCTTGGTAATAAAAATAACTGGGGTACTCGCCAGAAATGGTGGGGAAAATCGAACCAGAATCATTGTCGTGTCGGCAGTATGTCTCTCTTGAACATGGCACTTGTCTGCATTCGTGTCTGGGTGGGGACATCTCATCTCATTTTTCACTTGCTTCCATGGGTTTGGGTGATCCTGTTTGACCGCTCATCTGCTCTTTGCCTTGTCACCAGGACCTCTGATCGATTGATGTCAAATACTGCTAAGTCCACTGTCATGCCATTGATATGTTCAACAGAAGTTGACCTCTGCAAAATATCAACCTCCCTCTAATAACTCATATAATATTGATTCACAGAAACATTATCTTCCTCCATCTCGCATTGATGATGTGGGAAACACTATGGCCCACCTTTGATCAAGGTCACTTCCTATCGACTTCAGCTCATTATCGAAGACGCTGATCTAGAGACTCCCTTCTGGTGCCTTGGAGCCTGCATGCCTCAATGGCAGGTTCTTTGCATTTGACGTGAGGTTTTCATCATTGGCCTCTGATCGAATGATTCTATGGGTGTTCGACACCGGCTCACTGATTCACACGCCGTAGATTGTATCGGTAGTACCTTGAGGGCCACTGTCATTATTGGTGGTACCTCTCACGTCTGTTAACAGCTTTCACCATTGGCTGGTAATCAGACGATGTTCCTGCATGTTCAACTTCGACTCCTATATTCACATGCTTGAACTTGTTCTTTGCTCGGATCGAGATGGAGCACAAGACCCTGGATTTCGTCTATTGAGATCCAGGTTGCGATTTTGTGGATTATTATGTTTGTTACATGACTCATTCACTGGATGGATGCGACCATGCCTGAGTCTATTTATCGATCCTCACTGGATGGCTACATCCATACCTTGGATCTAGATTCTTGTGTACTCTGCTATGGATGGCTGCGCCCATACCACATATATCATGTATTTGAGATATCAGTTGTACTTCTCCACACAGGTTTTTTGGTGGCAGTGTTTTTGGTTGGACATGTTCTCGTAAAGCATTTCACCCCTCTCTCTCTCTCAGGCCTCATGCTTTAGGGGGCATCTGTTATACAAAAATTTGTCACTGTCCCTGCTACCCCTCTCCCATATTTTAGAGGACTCATTCCGGGGTATATGAGAAGTGACACGGCCTAAAAACACTTGCATTGCATTCCCCTAAACATGAGCTTTATTTTCCCTGAAGACATATCTTGCTAAAAAACCCTAAAAATAGCTCTTTTCCATTGGCGTAGTTCCATAGTGCAGCCCTCGCGCCAAGGCGGGAAATACTCCAAAGAGAGTGTGCTAATTGGTGCTTTGTCATAGAGTCGTATCCACACCAACTATAATCAGAGTTGTTTTTTAACAAACAAATTCCTGGACTGCTATCTATCTTGAGTTGGGTGGTTCAGCTACGGATTTCCATAGAGACGAAGTGGTTTGCCACCTCTCGTGGAAGCTTCCTTGATGATATGGCCAATCCCATGATTATTGGCTATGATCCCAACTCCCCTTCCTCCATTTATAAAAGCTTGCCCATTTTCCTTTGCAAGCTAGTTCCATAGTTCTAGAGATTCAGAATTGTCAAGTTTCCAAGAGCTTCATGCTGCAAGAGCCTTCTTGATTCCCATAAGGCCAAATCCAAGAAGGAGATTATTGTCCAAGAACCAAAGAGAGAGGCTTGTCCTTACTCCAAACAAGCTTTGGAAGGAATGTGCTGCTGACCTACCCAGCCAAAGGAGAATCTAGCATCAGAACTTTGTTTGTATTCTTCTTTTGATTAATTATTAATGAATGACTATTGGTATGGTTCCACTCTTTTGTTATTTGTGATGATGATGAGTTATATCCTTTCTGACTGATATATAGTTGCATATGCTGGATTTTATGCTTGTGTTTGTGTCGTTTCTTGTATGTGTAGGTGTCCATTCACGGAGATCGTGAGGATTGTGATCTGCTGGAGCAAAGGAATGGGAGCACCACCTCTTCTACAAACAATAACGTTGGAATCCAGGTAGGCCTTCATCATTGGTCTGTTAATTTGCAATTAGGAACTTGTGCTATAGCATTTGATGATTGTTTCTAGACCCAGTCTGAGCTAGTAGGGATCGCCTCTGTTCACAGAGGGGATTTACCTCCTCAACACATAGATACAGGGTACACTTTTCCTTCAACAACTCCTACAGATCTGGCTAAAATGAAGCAGTTTGAAACAAATGAAAAGGCTATCAATACTCTATTAGGATGTCTATCATAATATGAATTCGTCAAGGTAATGCAGTATAAAACTGCAAAAGAAATATGGGACAAGATCATTCGGAGCTATGAAGGAGATGAACAGGTAAAATGAACAAAACTTCAAACCCTCAGAATTCAATATGAAAATCTCAGAATGTATAATGACAAAAGTGTGGCTAACTATTTCCTACGTATAGATGAGATTGTTAATTGTATGAAAAACTTGGGTGAAGAAATAAAAGAGGCTGTTGTGGTTGAAAAGGTTCTGAGATCTCTGTCCTCTAAGTTTGAGTCAAAAGTTTCTGCAATAGAAGAAAAGGAGAATCTTCAGAAAATTAGCATGTCGCAGCTACACGGAATTCTAACCGCTTATGAAATGAGAAAAGGAGGACCATAAGACAGGAGAGAAGCTGCATTCAAGGCTTCAGGTAAAGGAGATTACTATGAGTCAGGACATATGTTAGAAGAAGAGGAAGAATCAAATTTTGTCAAGAACCTTCAATGGGGTGTTGGAATATTCAGAGATAAGTTACCCTTCAAATGCTTTGCTTGTGGAAGACTCGGTCACTATGCTGCCAAGTGTCCTCATAAAAATAAGTTTGACAAAGGTAAGGAACCTGTTATATGGAACAAGAAACAAAATGTAAGTAAGAAAAGCTACTACACTCATGAAGACAGTGATGGACTCTCAAATAGTGATGAAGATGAACGAGGTAATAATTATAGACTTTTAATGGCTTTTGAAGGTGATGATTTTATGGATGCTATAGATGAAGAAGGTTTTTATGAAGAGATTTCTAAACTCAAAGTTTGTTTAGAAGAGAAAAATATGATTATTGATACTTTGCAATTTCAACTGGATGAAAGGGAAAAACATCATGAAAAGTTAGAATGTGAAATTTTGGAACTTAGAAAAGAGATTGAGAAAACAAAACTCTTAATCTTAGATTTGTTAAAGGATCTGAAACTCTAGATGAGATTATCAATGTATAGCGTTCTCCTCTTATCAAGACAGGTTTGGGATATAATGAAGAAACATCTCAAGCACAAAAACCATCCACCTCCAAAAGTTATCTTGATGCAACAAGGAGGAGTGAGCAAAGGCCCAATGGAGATCACCAGGCAAATTAGGGACAATTTTCTTCAAGAATGAATAGAGATCAGCAAGTAAATCAGGGGCAATCTGAATCAAGGATAAACAAAAGCTACAACAGACCACAGGTAAATCATTCTCAATTTGCCTCAAGAACGAATGTCAATGAAAATTACAATCATTCGGTCCGCAGGGTTGATAATCGCAGGAATTTCTTCAATGGCCAATGTTTCTCTTGTCACAACTTTGGACAGAAAGCAGCTCAGAGTGTTGCCTACAAAACTATCATGACTAGAGAAACTCAAAAATATAGGAGTATGACTGGGATCATGAAAAATACCTACAATAACATTTCTGCTCTTGAAAATGAAGTAGAATTTTCTATTTGTAATAATTTTGGACATGAAGATTCTGAATGCAGGAGCAGGTTTCGGCAGACAACTCAGAAGGAGCAAGCCTCAAATATCAAAACATGGAAAATGAAAGAACCACAACCAGAAAGATGTGGTATAGCCTTATATGCGGAAGGGCAGGAAAATCAATGGTACATCGACAATGGATGTTCAAAACATATGACAGGTGATAAAGAAAAATTTCAGTCATATAGTGCCTTGGAGAAGGAGAAGAAGGTCTCATTTGGAAATGACACCCTTGCACTCATAAAAGGTAAAGGTTCTGTTCTTTTAAAAGAAAAGGTCAAAGCAGGAAATGTTATGTATGTTGATGGCTTAAAGCATAATCTATCAAGTGTCAGTCAGATGTGCGATCAAGGAACAAAGGTAATATTTCGATCAAATGGATGTAGTGTTCGTGATCTTGATACAGGAGAAACAAGGATCAAAGGCATAATAACTCCAAATAATTTATACATATTCAAAGAAGGACGACAACGATGCTATCTGAGCAAGAATGATGAACACTGGCTATGGCACCGGAGGTTGGGGCATTTAAGCTTCTCACAAATAAGGAAAGCATGCAAATACCAGGCAGTTCGTGGTCTTCCAGACATCAGAATTCTAGACAATACAATATGCAAGTCATGTCAGTTTGGTAAGCAAACCAGAACTAACTTCCCTGAGAAGGAAGGATCAGCTAGCAGGCCACTTGAACTTGTCCATACTAATGTATGTGGTCCATTTAGGAAAAGGTCACCTCGGGGAGAAGAATAATTTATATTATTCATTGACGACTATTCAAGGATGGTTTGGATAGGACTCATGAAGCACAAAGATGAAGCCTTCGAAAAATTCAAATCCTTCAAAGCTTTGGTTGAGAATGAATCAGATCACAGAATCAAATGCCTCAGGTTTGATCGAGGAGGAGAATTTACCTCGAATGAATTTTTCGATTTTTGTGAAGAACATAGAATAAGAAGAGAATTCTCTATAGCGAGGACTCCTCAGAAAAATGGAGTAGTGGAAAGGATGAACAGAACGGTTCAAGAAATGGCTTGTTCTATGCTTGATGAGTCTGGAACTCCCACAACTTTCTGGGGTGAAGCTGCATTTGCTGCAGTTGTTTTTCTCAACAAAACAAATGTCCAGGTGAACAACACTCAAACCCCTCATGAGCTCTGGTATGGTGAGACTCCTTCGGTTAAATATTTCAAAATTTTTGGAAGCAAATGCTATATCAAAAATATTGATGAACATCTTGGCAATTTTGAACCTAGAGCAGATGAAGGCATTCTCCTTGGTTACTCTCCCCATAGCAAAGCATACAAGTGTTATAATAAAAGGCTTGGAATTTTTTTTGAAAGTATTGATGTAGTGGTTGATGAAGAAGAAAACACTCCTAGGTAGGTAAGATCTGAAGATTTCGAAGATGATGAGGACTATCCATCAACATCAAATTAGATTCATGATGAAAAAGAAACCTATGAAGAAGAAACCCATGAGGAGCCTGAAGAACAAAAAAGGATAGAAGAAAAGACTCCATCCAGATACATTCAAAATAATCATCCAGAAACTCAAATTTTGGGGCAGAAAGAAGCAGGTATACAAACAAAAAGAACAATTGCAGAAGCATCAAGCCATTTGGCATTACTTTTCTCCACTAAACCACAAAATGTAAGAGAGGCATGCAAAGATGAATGCTGGGTCAAAGCAATGGATGAAGAATTTGAGAAGATCAAAAAGAATAACAATTGGGAGTTGGTTCCTAGACCAAAAGATAAGAATGTCATAGGGACAAAATGGATCTTCAAAAACAAGTTGAATGAAAATGGGGAAGTGATTAGAAACAAGGCTAGACTTGTTTGTAAAGGGTATGCACAACAAGACGGAATAGACTTTGAAGAAACTTTTGCTCTCGTTGCTAGACTTGAGGCCATCAGAATGTTCCTTGCTCTCTCTAGTTTTCAGAAGTTCAAAGTATTTCAAATGGACGTGAAATCAGCCTTTCTGAATGGAGACTTAGAAGAAGAAGTGTACATTGAGCAGCTAGATGGATTCATCCTTGGTAATGATCCAAATCTTGTATGCAGACTAAAGAAGGCTCTCTATGTTCTCAAACAGGCTCCAAGGGCTTGGTACTATCGTCTGGACAAATACCTTCATCAACAAGGTTTTTCAAAAGGATCAACAGATAGCAATCTTTATATAAAAATTGAAAATAACAAATTGCTAATACTTGTTGTGGATGTAGATGATATCATCTTTGGCAACAATGAAGAAGCTATGAGTAAAAACTTTGCCTTGCTGATGCAAAAGGAATTTGAAATGTCTTTGCTTGGAGAATTGACATATTTTCTTGGTTTACAAATCCAACAAAATAAAGGCGGTATCCTTTTATCTCAAACCAAGTACCTCAAGTAGATCTTGAAGAAGTATGACATGGAAGATTCAAAACCAGTATGTACTCCTATGGTCACAGGATGCAACCTCAGTGCAAATGATGAATCAACAGTAGTGCATTAACTAACCTATAGATCCATGATTGGAAGTCTGCTCTATTTAACAGGTACCCGACCAGACATCATGCATGCAGTAGGAATGGTTGGAAGATTTCAGGAAAATCCTAAGGAAACTCATCTTCAGGCAGTAAAGAGAATTTTCAAGTATCTTCAAGGAACTCAAAACTATGGCCTATGGTATCCTAGAGATGCGGATCTCACTCTTCATGATTATACAGATGCAGATTGGGCTGGAAGCGTGGATGACAGAAAAAGCACTAGTGGTGGTGCATTCTTTATGGGTTCCAAATTAGTATCTTGGTTCAGTAAGAAACATAGTTCTATTGCATTATCTATAGCTGAAGCAGAATATGTGGCTGTTGCATCCTATTGCACTCAACTCCTTTGGATGATGCAAACCTTGCAGGATTTTCAAATCACTTGTACACCACCTATCTCCATCTTATGTGATAATACAAGTGCAATTATCATTTCAAAGAACCCAGTCATGCATTCAAAGACCAAGCACATACCGATCAAGTATCATTTTCTCCAGGAACAAGTGCTGGAACAAAAGGTCAAATTGGAATATGTTCCCTCCAAGGAACGAGTTGCCGATATTTTCACCAAACCATTGCCCAGGGAGACATTTGAATACCTCAGACAGAAGTTGGGGGTTGTTAATGCATCATCCTGCTGTTGAATCTTGTCTGTTGTACGCAGGTGGATACACATACATTTTCCGGTCTATGTGGGTCGAATGGGTCTATCAGAGATCATCCAGCACAGGTTCAGGGGGAGCATATATTCTTCTAATGTTGCATTGTTGGCATTATCTTAGAAGTACTTGGTTTGATTTCTCAAGAGTTTTTTGGTGGAGTAGATCAATGTGTGCTGGTCTGAAGGTTGATTCTGCTGATAGTTGTTCTTGTCTCTATGTCATGTACTTCTTTTCATATCAAGGTCGTAACGGCCTATTCTGGTTTCCCCACTATGCCTGGGATGAATGAGTTTTGTCTATCTTGTGTATTCCCACTTGGATGGGAGATGGATGTATGTATGAGTTTTGATGATAGGAAGGTTACGTATAATGTATGGAGTCATGTTTTTTCTTGTAGAACATCTTTTTGCAGACAACATTTCAGCATAGAGCATATACAAAGGGGGAGCTCATTCAGAGTTTTCAGCAAGTACTCAAGGGGAGTATGGTAGTCCACCCCTTTGCCCTTGATGTCAAAGGGGGAGAGTGATTGGTTGTTGTTGCCATCAAGTCCAAAGGGGGAGATTGTGGGCATTATGATACATATGTTGTACTTTATGGCAACCCACTCATTTCAGATGATAAATTATAGTGCAGCAAAGTTATTTTCTGGTTCACGAACTTTCACGTAGAGAAAAGTTCATGCACTTTCATGCAGAAAAAGTTCCTTTCATGAAGAGAAAATTTCATGCACTTTCATGCAGAGAAAAGTTCTTTTCATGCAGAGAAAATTTCACTCACTTTCATGCAGAGAAAAGTTCCTTTCATGAACAGAAAAGTTCACACACTTTCATGCAGAAAAATAAAAGTTCCTTTCATGTAGAGAAAAGTTCACGCACTTTCATGCAGAGAAAAATGCACGCACATGGGAAATCTTATGGTTGGTTCATGGTATTAGTCCGACAGTTTTTGATCCTATGGTTTTGGTCCATGGTATTGCATCCAAAAGTGTTCGTCACAAGTATTGGGTCCATGGTATTGAATTGTTATGGTTTTCGGTCCGTGGTATTGTGAAAGGCCTAAGGCTATAAATGAGGAAGGAGATCATCTGGAAAGGTATCTTCTGAATGATTGAATATCTGAAAAAGTGCTAGATCTGGAATACTGTGATTGGGTTATGGTGCAGATCTGGATGTGAATGAAGAAGGAACCTGAGTGCAAGGAGAAGGATAAGTTCTATTGATGGGTCAAAATCTTAAGGCTGGAATAGTGGTATCTCTATATGATTTTGATCTGTGATATGTGGTGCACGCTTGATATATAAATCTGATAATCTGGGTTAACTAACATTTGAATGTTTGAAAGAATGAATTTATAGATCTGTACGCAAGTTTATGAATAGTGAAGTAGCATACATCTCTTGATTTATGTTCTAGCTGCTTCTGTTTATTGCTACAATGTTCTAGGTTCAGAAGTGGGGTGTGATTACTGTTATTATGATCTGGGTACAATCATTAGGGAATTTTTTATTTTGATTCATTTTTTATTGGTGAAAAGGTGATTGGTTGATGTAGAAATTCTTGATGTTTGATTGATGTTATTTGTGGATCTAGTCTGAAAATTTATGAAACGTGGTCCCTAGAAGGAAGAGAAGGTTGTAGTATTCTGCAGGTAGCAGCCTGCATACTAGTATCTCAACTAGTACAAGAACTAAGGGGGTTGTAGCTCCCTTCCAGGAGAAGCTGGAAAAAGGGAGAGGGTTGTAGCTCTCTGCAGGTAGCGGCCTACATACTGGTAAAGGACTGCACCAGTACAGAATCATTGTAAAAAGAAGTTTCTAATTGAAAAGATAGAGACATATTGCAGCAGGTGGTTTTCACCCACATTGGGTTT
>APFE030413356.1:45790-66270 GCA_000404065.3 Pinus taeda
AAGTGTTATAATAAAAGGCTTGGAATTTTTTTTGAAAGTATTGATGTAGTGGTTGATGAAGAAGAAAACACTCCTAGGTAGGTAAGATCTGAAGATTTCGAAGATGATGAGGACTATCCATCAACATCAAATCAGATTCATGATGAAGAAGAAACCTATGAAGGAGAAACCCATGAGGAGCCTGAAGAACAAATAAGGATAGAAGAAAAGACTCCATCCAGGTACGTTCAAAAGAATCATCCAAAATCTCAAATTTTGGGGCAAAAAGAGGTAGGAATACAAACAAGAAGAATAATTGCAGAAACTTCAAGCTATTTGGCATTACTCTCCTCCACTGAACCACAAAATGTAAGAGAGGCATGCAAAGATGAATGTTGGGTCAAGGCAATGGATGAAGAACTTGAGCAGATTGAAAATAATAACACTTGGGAATTGGTTTCAAGACCAAAAGATAAGAATGTCATAGGGACAAAATGGATATTCAAAAACAAGTTGAATGAAAATGGGGAAGTTATTATAAACAAAGCCAGACTTGTTTGTAAAGGGTATGCTCAATAAGAAGGAATTGACTTTGAAGAAA
Source organism: Pinus taeda (assembly GCA_000404065.3). Classification (NCBI taxonomy): domain Eukaryota; kingdom Viridiplantae; phylum Streptophyta; class Pinopsida; order Pinales; family Pinaceae; genus Pinus; species Pinus taeda. Next base: position 46,371 of record APFE030413356.1, read on the forward strand.
CATTTGCTCCTGTTGCTAGACTTGAGGCCATATGGATGTTCCTTTCTCTCTCTAGCTTTCAGAAATTCAAAGTATTTCAAATGGACGTGAAATCAGCTTTTTCAAATGGAGACTTAGAAGAAGAAGTTTATATTGAGCAACCAGATGGATTCATCCTTGGAAATGATCCAAAACTTGTATGCAGACTTAAGAAGGCTCTCTATGGTCTTAAACAAGCTCCAAGGGCTTGGTATCATCATTTGGACAAATATCTTCATCAATAAGGTTTCTCAAAAGGATCAGCAGATAGCAATATTTATATAAAAATTGAAAATAACAAATTGCTAATACTTGTTGTGTATGTTCATGATATCATCTTTGGCAGCAATGAAGAAGCCATGAGTCAGAACTTTGCCTTGGTAATGCAGAAAGAATTAGAAATGTCCTTGCTTGGAGAACTGACATGTTTTCTTGGATTACAGATCCAAAAAAATGAAGGAGGTATCTTTTTATCTCAAACCAAGTACCTCAAGAAGATTTTGAAGAAGTATGGCATGGAAGATTCGAAACCTGTATGTACCCCTATGGTTACAGGATGCAACCTCAGTGCAAATGATGAATCGGCAGCAGTGCATCAACCAACCTATAGATCCATGATTGGAAGTCTTCTCTATTTAACAGGTACCCAATCGGATATCATGCATGCACTGGGAATGGTTGGAAGATTTCAGGCAAATCCTAAGGAAACTCATCTTCAGGCATTGAAGAGAATTTTGAAGTATCTTCAAGGAACTAAAAACTATGGCCTATGGTATCCTAGAGATGCATATCTCACTCTTCATGCTTATACAGATGCAGATTGATTGGGCTGGAAGCTTGGATGAAAGAAAAAGCACTAGTGGTGGTGCATTCTTTATGGGTTCCAGATTAGTATCTTGGTTTAGCAAGAAACAGAGCTCTATTGCTTTATCTACAGCTGAAGTAGAATATGTAGTTGTTGCATCCTATTGCACTCAACTCCTTTGGATGATGCAAACCTTGCAAGATTTTCAAATCACTTGTACACCACCTATCTCCATCTTATGTGATAATACAAGTGCAATCAGCATTTCAAAGAACCCAGTCATGCATTCAAAGACCAAGAACATACCTATCAAATATCATTTTCTCCGGGAACAAGTGCTTGAACAAAAGGTCAAGTTGGAGTATGTTCCCTCTAAGTAACAAGTTGCTGATATACTCACCAGACCACTGCCCAGGGAGACATTTGAATACCTCAGATAGAAGCTAGGAGTAGTTGATGCATCATCTTGCTATTGAAACCTATCTGTTTCGGAGAAAAGAGGTTGTATGTGAGTTGCATGAGGAGGATCTGCATACATATGCAGTTTTATGCAGGTATAGTTGCGTGTATGTTGGTTGAAGGAAATCAGCGGTGACAAAATCTGGTTGAAGAGAGTTTGATATGGGTCTAACAGAGACCATTTGGCACAGGTACAGGGGGAGCAGATAATCTTCTAACAATGCATTGTTGGCATTCCCTTAGAAGCTCTTGGTTCGTGTACACTAGTTGTTTTTGGTTTCAGGAGGATCTGCTGTAGAAGGAGAACAGAAGGAGAACATGGTTGCTGATCTGCATAGTGTTTGATAGATGCTACTGATATTGTTATTAATGTCTTTCATAGTCTTGCTCTATATGTTTCGTCTCTATGTCATGTATATATCAAGGTCATGTAACGGCCTATTTTGGTTTCCCCACTATGCCTGGGATGAAAGATGTAATGTACTTGATTGTCTTCTGATGTATCCCCACTTGGGTGGGTGGATGATCCCCACTTGGTTGGGTGATGTATAGAGTCTTTTTGTGATAGGAAATTCATTTATGATGTATAAGTCATGGTTCTTCTTAAAGAACATCTTTTTGCAGATCTTGGCTATAGTTAGGGGGAGCATGTTCAGCTCAGCAGAGCAGAGATTTCATCATTTACTAAGGGGGAGCACAACCCTTTGCCCTTGATGGCAAAGGGGGAGAATGAATTTGAGGATCTTGGGGTTTCCATCAAGTCCAAAGGGGGAGATTGTTGGCATTATTGCATAGGTTTGGTGCCATGGCACAGGTGTTTTCCTTGATGGCAACTCACTCTGATGACAGATCACATTTTAGGCTCTCATAATGAAGGAAATCATATATACATAGGTTCACCTTAACGAAGCCGCGTATACACGCGGGTTGGACGTTCCCAAGGCGCATATGCATATGCGTATTCATGCACTTTCATGCAAGGAAAAGTGCACACATGTGGGAGAATTTATTTTTTGTCCGTGGTATTTAGTCCTTGATATTTGAACCTATGGTTTTGGGCCATGGTATCTCATCATAAGTGTTGATCCAAAGTATTGGGTCCCTGGTATTGAATTGTTATGGTTTTTGGATCGTGGTATTGTGAAAATCCTAAGGCTATAAAAGAGGAAGGAGATCATTTGGCAAGGGACTATCTGAATTATTGAATATCCGATAAAGTGCTAGATCTAGAATACTGTGATTGGGTTATGGTGTAGATCTGGATCTGAATGAAGAAGGAACCTGAGTGCAAGGAGAACGATAAGTTCTATTGATGGGTCAAAATATTAAGGCTTGAATGATAGTATCTTTGTATGATTTTGATTTGTTCTATGGGGTTCACACTTGATCTATAAATCTAATAATCTGGGTTAACTAATGTCTGAATGATAGAAAGAGTGAATTATCCTTTATAGATCTTTAAGAGGGTTCAGTGAAGGTAAGGCGCGTATACACACATTTTTTGCAAGTGAAAGAGACGTATATGCTGGTTGGTCTCGACGCAGAAGCGTATACACATGGTTTTTGCAAGTAAAAGAAGCGTATACGCAGGTTGGTCTCGACGAAGACGCATATACACGCAGTTTCTACAAGTGAAAGTAGCGTATACGCAGGTTGGTCTCAACACAGAAGCGTATCCACACAGGTTTCTGAATAGTGAAGTAGCGTATGTCTTTTGAATTTTGTTTTAGCTACTTCTGTTGTTTAGCTACAGTGTTCTGGGTTCATAATTGGTGTGTGATTACTGTTACTGTGTTCTGGGTACAACAGTCGGAGAAGTGTTTATTTGATTTAGTACTAATCGGTGAAAAAGAGATTGTTTGATGATTGATTGATATTCATGGATCCAGTCTGCAAATTTATGAAACGTGGTCCCTGGAAGAAAAGAGAGGGTCGTAGCTCTCTGCAAGTTGCAGCCTGCGTATTGGTAAAGGACTGCACCAGTACAGAATCATTGTAAAAAGAAGTTTCTAATTGGAAAGATAGAGACATATTGCAGCAGGTGGTTTTCACCCACATTGGTTACCACCTTATATCTGTGTTCTTGTGTGTGATTGTCTTTTGCTCTATTTTACTGTTCCTGGTTACTGTTATATGATTATGATGTACATATTAATGTTCAACATCTGTAGAATATATTAAAGTATAAGTTTGCATGGTATACGCGGGTTTCCTTATCTTTAGTTGCGTATATACGCGGTTTTCTCTAACTGAAGTAACGTATATGTTATGGGTTTGAAAAGAAATTAATTGACCAGATAATACTGATTCACCCCCCCTCTCAGTATTATTTCCAACAAGCCTATGGTGTACTCCTGAGCAAAGACTAGTATAGAAAGCTACAAGGCTAGTTTGCTACAGACTGGTCACATTTATGGATTTTATACAAGGGAAGGAATAAGTTCTGTTAGAGCCTAGATTGACCTCAGGCTGAAGGGAGGTAATCCTAGGATAACCACAAACCAAGCTTAACCTGGTAGCTAGCCCTACCAGGTCAGGAGAGGGCTCTCTCCTTGTCAATCTTAGTTGAGATGACTAAATCAAATATAGATTTTAGGCTAGGTATAGTAGCTCTAGGGTTTTTTGGTTGATTTTGATGGTTTTGTTGTTGGATCAAATGGAGCGGGCAACTTTGGGTCTAGGAAATCAAGTTAGGAATGCAGGGTGTTCTGTGGGGCGAGGTAGGTAGGTGTTTTGGCACTTGGAAATGAGTGAGATGGTAGGTATAAGGCTGGTGAGGAGTTGAGGAGGGCATGTAGAGATCATGAGTCCTCTTCAAACAGCTGAAAACATAAAAAACTAGATGTATTCCCAAGGCAGAGCATTGTTACCAATGTATTCTACCTATCTATCTTGATTTCATTTAGTTCAGAAGAATGAATTAGATTTTGGCACACATAACACATGAGAAAAACTAATGAAAAAAGGAGAAACAATGAAAAAATACATCACCACAAGAATCCCACAAAAATAGCTGCAAATCTTGGTTTATTTCCTTGCAAAATTGCTATAGAGATGTATAATGTAGCTCAGAGCATCCAAGAGAGTACAACCTTTGCTGACGACTAAAAAAATACATAATATAGACGTCAAACCACCTATGCTAGCCATCAGGGGTTGAATCCAAGAGATAAGGAACTGTTACAACCATTTCCAAACAAGGAACAAGAATATAGGTAGTGGAACAACTTGCCTCTAAAACCATGGAAACTGATTCATTCACCCCCAAACCACCTCAAACTGATGATTCTACCCTCTAAGATCATTTATAAATTAATTTTACATATCATAGCATTAATTATAATCATAAATTCATCCATGAAGAGAGAAAAAATCAACTTGCAGAGAAACTAGGCGAAAGTTGGATTTTTATTCAAACTGGCTCTATGCGTAGCGCCACTGGCCAGGTGCATAGTGCCGATTCACAACCACTTTTGGAGACCTTCCCCTTAACCAAATTAAGCCCAAGATAGCTCAATGGAATGGTATTCTTGTCTAGTTTCTGGAGCATCTTGAATTTTTTCATTTGGATGTCATCTGCCCCCTCAAAAGTGAAATCTCCCAAGGTTGATTCTATGGGTCCAAAAAGAGGTAGAGAGGTAATTTTTTGATAGTTTTTTTCACTTTTTGGTGACCAAGTTTTGCTCCAAAATTGATGATATTTTCTGGTTTTGATGTTCTCATCATGCTGAATCCAGATATGTAAGACATTTCTTCAAAGAGTCCTCCAGTGAAAAGTGTAGCGTCGATGGCGCTATGCGCCTAGGGCAATTTTCTGTGTTGGAAAATTTCAAAATTTCAAAATGACAAAAACTTATCAAAAATTGCCAGCTTTGGCACAAGGTGTTGGCATTAGGGCACAATTTTGGCACAAGTTTGGCTCGATGACATAAGTGTTGTCCTTGATGGAAACTCACTCAAATAGCAGATCACAAGTTCAGGCTCTCAAAATAGTAGAAAATGAGATATCTACAGGTTCTTGTTCACAAAGCTGTGGACCTCAGCAGGTTCCGCAAGTGCGCCGATCAAAAGGTGCAAACATATTCACAGGCATACTGAACAAAAAGTGTGGACGTAAAGTACATGCACTTTCATGCAGAGAAAAACACGTGCACGTGGGAAATCTTATGGTTGGTCCATGGTATTTAGTCCGACATTTTTGATCCTATGGTTTTGGTCCGTGGTTTTGCATCTAAAGTATTGAACCCAGGTTTTGGGTCCCTAGTATTGGATCTCTATGGTTTTGGACCATGGTTTGAGTAAGGCCTAGTCTATAAAAAGGAAAGGAGATCATTCAGCTGTACACAGATGTGTTGAATATCTTAAGAAGAGCAATATCTGAAATACTGGTGATCGGTTGGTGAGTTATAGCTGGACCTGAATCAAGGAGAAACCTGAGCATTACAAGACGGATCTACTGATGGGTCGAGATCTCTTTGGCGCATGATCAGATATGTAAATCTGATAGTTTTGGGTATAATTGAAGTCTGATAAATTATCTATGCCCGGAGGTCCGTAGGCTAGACACAAACAGGCCAGACAGAGCACAGGTGTGGAGACCCGCAGGCTCGACATAGTTCAGGTGCAGAGGTTCGCAGGTTCGACACAGCGCAGGTGCGGAGACTTGCATGCTCGACACAGCAGAGGTGAGGATACTCGTAGGTTTCTATTGGTGAAGTTGCAAACTTTTCTTAAAATATGTTTTAGCTGTTTTTGTCTATTACTGTAGTGTTCAGGGTTCTGAATTGGTGTCTGGTTGTTGTGTGCTGAGAAATTATTGATTCAGTATTTGTACAAAGAAGTTGGTTGATTGCAGATCTATTTGATGTTTGATGGATACTCATGGATCCAGTCTGAAAATTTATGAAACGTGGTCCTTCGAAGAAAATAGAAGGTTGAAGTCTTTAGTAGGTTAGCACCTACGTACTAGTACCTCAGCTAGTACAAGAGATAAGGGGGTTGTAGCTCCCTTCCAGGAGAGTCTGGAGAACGAGAGAAGGTTGTAGCCTTCTGTAGGTTGAAGCCTACGTGCTGGTATAAGACTGCACCAGTACAGAATCATTGTAAAAAGAAGTTTCTAATTGAAAGAAGATAGAGACATATTGCAGCAGGTGGTTTTCACCCACATTGGGTTTCCACCTTATATCTTGTGTTCTTTGGTGTGACTGTCTTCTCTATTTTTCCTGTTACTATTTATTGTTATATGGTTCTGACACACAGATTAATGATCAACATCTAAAGAATAAATTAAATTATAAGTCTGAAAGGTATACGCAAGTTTCATTAGTCAAATCTGCAAATGGTTGTATAAATTGAAAAAGAATTTGATAATACTGATTCACCCCCCCCTCTCAGTATTATTTTCAACACAAGGCATGACCATTAGTTTCTTTTATGGGCTAGTGAGGCTTCAGCCAAGTTTTTCAACTTGTCTTGCTTCTTTTTTCTCCTTAAGGCCTTCCTCAACCTATCCTTAAGCTTCCTCATTCTTATATTGCAGATCTTGTTTTGAGTCATATAAGGATATGACATGTATCGGAGCATTCTATTGTCCCTGTTGGCCTTGTTGATTAGTCCTTCAAGATGCAAGTTCACCCTCTCAAGCCAAGCTTCCCAAGTTTCCCAATCATGTTCAATCTCTTGCTCAATGGGAGTCAATGTGACAAGATGTTTTTTGTCACTTTACCTTTTTCAGTTTCAACATTTTAGTTTCCATTAGGCCCTGCTTATCCTCCAATTGTTTGTTCTCTTATTCTAGATATGTGACAATATATCTAGCCCTTGCCAAGCTATCCATCAAAATCCGAATGTGGGCATCCTTTGCCTTCAAATGCATGTTTTGAGCTGAAGTTTCTATTTGAATTTCAAGATCAATGACCTCTACTCCATGATGAGTCTGGTGCTGTGGTTCATCGTCATGCTCTTCCAACTAAAATTCTCTTTCTTGTTCATCATCTATATCATTCCTGTGCATATTCTCTTTGCCTTTGATTTATATTTCTTTCCTTGTAACTGTCACTAAGGGTGTCTTCTTCAAACTCATAATCACTGTCTCCTTCCAATGTTTTTATAGCTATGAACACTTGTGGTGAATGATGAGATAGGCTGGATGGATGAAAGATGAGTATGAAGAGATTTTATGGATGAGTAGGTGAGCATGAATGGGATTTAGAGAGTGGGTAGGGTTTAGGGATGTATGTCGGATAAAGGGTGTAGGGTTTTGGGGAGAATGTATAGGGTTTGTGAAATTTATATGTGAGAGTGGGATTTAGGGAGAATATATGAGGGAATGGTTTTTAGGAAACAGTAGCAAATGGATGAGATAGGAAAGCGATAAATGAGTGAGTTTTTAAATTTTATGAGACAGTTTGGTGAACACTAGGGTTTTAACTTTATGAGTGAAAAGATCACCAAGACTTGATGCAAAACCCTTTTTAACAAGAAAGATCGATGTACTTACTTGCAAAGAAGTAACTTGGATGATTTGAGATATGTTATTCCCCTATACCAATAGGTGTTATATATCATGATTGACTTTGTTTAGCTCTGAAATATGTACATACCTTTGCTTGTTGCAAATGTTTTCCATATTTGTAAAAAATAAAAAAATCAAACAATGTAAAGAGGGTATATCCTAAAAGAAAAATCAAAGGGTAAAAAGAAAAAAGAAAAGGTCAGAAGATGAAAGAAAACAAACCCCAACAAAAAGAAAAGACCATGAAAGAGTGCAAATCTAAATGCCACTACTTTTTTACTTTTGTATAATAAAAAATTATGTGCAGCTTGTCACCTATGCCACAATTCATGAATAGTCAAATAGTTTAAGCTTGACTAGTTCATATTTTCAATTTCATGTTTTAGAAGTAGGGAATAAAGATCTAACCAAACAGTGTAATCTTGGCAAATAAGTAGATAGGTAGAGTGAATAAAAGTATCTCAACAGTTTAATCTGAGCCCTTAGATGTAATAAGTGTAGATTTAGATAGATATCACTATGTAAAAGAAAAGAAAGTGAGAAAAGGGTTTGCTAGCCTAAGTGAACCCTAATAAAGAAGTGAAAATGCTAGGATAAAGTAGGTAGGCTAAGTAGATAATGGTTGCAGAATAAATGTGTGGTGAATGGTTAAGTTTAAGGCTTAAATCTTTTGCTTTCATCACTTGGACAAAGCACAACTCACATTGGAGACAACACATCAAAGTAACAAAGTCAAATTAATTAATTTCCCTATCCATTTTCCCCTTAAGTTTCACTAATTTCCCCTAAGTACTAAAGGCACTTACAAAGTTAGAGGGGCTCAGAGCATTTCTCTGACTTTTGGAGGGACTGGACCCTTGGCCCAATAATTTGGAATACCTAAAGTACTTAAATCCCCTTCCTCAACAATTACCCCTTCATAAAGTCATTCACTCCCTTTATAAATATTTTCCTAAGTAAAATACTATTTTACTTAGGGAAATTAAAACATTCTCCATATAAACCCTCATATTCGTTTAGCCTAAGTTATAAATGTTATATGATGAAATATACTTTTGGAAACGTTTTATCTTAGCGCATGTTGAATTTCCACAAAGTCATATTAACTTTTAACTAGTATTATTTAACTCTTGAAAATAAAACACCCATTAACTGTATTATTATTAAAAACCCAATAAATTATATATCCAGCCCCTGGTTGCAAAATAACCATAATAACACCGATAATTTGGATTAATTAGTTAAACCATAACTAATTAAGAACCCCGACCCCGCCATGTTAAATGAGGATTAATTAGTCACCAGGATTAATTAATAACTTAGTGACCAATCAGATCGCCCCTGATATGAGTAACTCCTTTAATTAATATCGGGCCCGCCCTCCGTTATCCATCAGTCATTTCATTACCCTGACCACCATTTGATCGGATCCCTCAGATCTGACGGCTATCACTCGTATTACGCAGGCCTTTTGGTCGATCTTTAGCATGCGAGGTGAGCGGTTTCCCAAATAGTGCCGATGATACGTGTCGAAAGATGTGTGGAATCACGTGGTCCTCCCTAAAAACCACTTCCCTCCCAGAAGTGGTGCGATGAAACCCGCTTACTGCCTCCCATAAATGACAAAATATCCCATCATTCAATTGATACCAACTGTCACTGTCGTTAACCCACAAATACCATTTACCCGTTTAAACACGAAAACCCCAGTTTTTCTCGTTTTCACCTGATTGTGCAGTAAAACCCCATGTAACCCATCTGCGTCACCGAAAGTCTCCATTAACTGATTTGAGCATGGTTTACCTCCTGAAAAGAATTCTATATTCACTCCATAGACCTCTCAAGCTCAAATGAAACCTTTTCAACCTCCCCTGCAAACCAATGCTTTCTTAACAGTTTGTTTTGTTTTACAAGTGATCAGAAGACCACAACCTTGGATAAACAGTCTTAATACTAGTCATAAGACCTGTTTTCTTTAAGATTGTTATCAAATCTATTCAAATATAAATGGAAAATAAAACATACAGTTAAAGGACAAGCAGAGGAACACATGAAATTAAATGATTTACGGTTGAAGTAGACAATAAAAACCTAAAATATACAGTAAAGGTAAAATGACATAGTAAAGAACAATCAAAGTGTATCAGGATTAAAGAGTATCGGATTGAAGACCAAGTCAAGTAAATCAGCTAGCATGAAGATAAACAACAGGGAAGACAGTTACAAAACATAGCATACAAATTCATGTCAAAGTTAAGACATATGAAAAAACAGAGCGGTAAAAGTGAAAAGTAAAAAGTAAAAAGTAAACATGAAGACATTAAGAGTTAAACAAAGATGGAAACACTTTCACCATCTACAATGAATTTTATCCAAAGTAAAAGTGAAAAATAGTTAAAAGGAATTTAAGGTTAAAAGATGAAATCAGAGCAAAAATGGTACATTCTTCAGAAATTTCCTGTTTGAGTCATTGTTTTGCAGAAACTATTGTGGCCAATCCAAGAAGTATTTTGAAAAACTGGAGGACGTTTTTGTTTCTAACAGTCTAATCTACAAAAACATATCTCATGTTTTACATAGGTATTACCGAAAGGGAGATAAGTGCACGTCTTCACAGCCTATTTTTTAGTTTGTGCAAAGTCCTATTTTTGACATCCTTTTGCAGAGAATATTGTGAACAGTTGGAGCTGAATTTTGGGAAACTGACAGAGGTTTATCTAAAAAAAATTCTTATATACAATAACCTCTTTAAATGTTTACATATCTATCTCGTATTGAGCTATACAAGAGTATCATTGCACCCTAATTTTGCAGAATATCTAGGGCAGAATGCACAAAGGAAGGATGCAGTTAGTGACTGGGATGCTTCATCATCAATTAAGAGTTGCTACCAAATTCGACTTTCTCTTCTTCATCACCATAAATCCATAAACATAGTGCCAAATAGATTCATTAGTTTTGAATGTCCTTTATTTAATTTCTATTATTGTAAAACAGTTTGAGATATTTGTAAACCAATCTTAATATTTTTTTCAAGATATTTCAGTTTACAACTAGTATAAATACTTCTTCATTTGAAGTATTTTGGGTGGATTCTTAGACATTTATATAGACTCTTTATTTTGGAATAGAAGTGCTATTGAACAACTATTGTATGGCTAGCTGGACAAAGTAATAAAGCAAAGGACTTTTACATGATTCCTATGTCAAACGAGAAACAAATAAGTATTCTATATCTTATGTTTTTACAGTTTTCTTGTTTAAATAGTCATATGTGTTTCATATATGAATGATAAACAAAAAAGTATATTTCAGAAAAATATTTACTGCATTCTGTATTTAAAATCTTTTATATTCTTAATGTTTTCTTCTAAGATATCATAGGTAGGGAATTTTTAATTGCTCCCTTCTTTTTAGTTTATCACTGTGGCCATTTAACAAAAAATTCTTAATTGATTTTTGTTAATGAGCACCCACTTTCCCTTATCTTTAACTTTGTTGAAGGATTCTTAATTGCCCTTCCTCCTTTTCAATACCATCTCACCCTTTTAAGCTATCATTTGTATCTTGTTTAGCTATCTTTCCTTGTGAAGCCCTCCTTTGTTGAATCAACCTGATCCAGTTAAGCCATCTTCAGTTGACTCCATAGCCCAATGGCCTGAAATAATTTGTTCTATCCATCTGCTCCTGAATTCCAGCACCAAACAAAGTCAAAAACCCCCAAGCTTCCATAACTAGCCTAATATCTCACAAAACAAAGCTAAATCATAAAGAGAGAGCCCTCTTTGAGTACAGATTGGCTAGATTCTGCACTTAAAAGATTGGTTTGTGGTTACCTCAGAAATTTATTTCTTTAACCTTGAGAAAATTCTGAATGATAACAAGGAAAATTGGGGTGATTTGAGTGTTTTGGGGCTTGACTGGGAAGGTGCATAGCGCCTCACCCAAGTGCGTAGCGCCCATTCAAATTAACACCGAGGAAGTCTGCTAGGTGCATAGCGCAGACCTCTTGTGCGCAACACCTTTTTGTAGGACCTTTTGAAGCCCTTCCTGATGTCTAAATTTGGTGCGGGATAGCTTGTTGGAAACTTGGCAAGTGTACTTTCCAGAACATCTTTAATTTTTAAATTTAGAGCTCATTTTCCCTGTCAAAAGCTCAATCTCCAAGAGTTGTCAAAATGTGCAGAATGAGGCTACTAGAATGCATAGTGATGTCGCAGTCAACTTTTGAAGGTGTTATTGAACTCCAAATTAAGCTCATGATAGCTAATTGGAAAGATATTTGTGTATAATTATCATTTGAATCATCAAAAAATTCATTTGGTCATTCCATCTAGAAGAAAATTTGATTTTACCAAGGTCACTCCATAGGTGCATCAACCCTCCTGTAATGACTGTATTTTGACATTTCTCTAGAACCATGACACCTGTGTAAAAAGTGAAGGAGGTTTTTCCTCCTTCGCTTATTGTGGACAAAAAACTCTCTCATTTTTTCCAATTTTTTTTTGTCTTGCTCAAAAACAAAAACCCTAGGAGAGGGAAATGAGCCTTACTTGAGCACAACCGAAGCACAAACAAGGTGTTAAATGACCCATTGAAACATGAAATAATGATGACAACTCTTTGAATGATGGTACACTCATTCAAATGGTGGCATGGACTGACACTTGGAAAACTTTGAAAGGAGTAAAAACAAATCCTATACCTAATACCTAGTGACCAAATTTTACTTGAAGACTCACTGAAATGACAAAATTTGACTTTGAAACCCTAAGACCACTTTGTAAGAGCATGTTTGATCACTGGAGGAAGGCTTCAAAGACTAAGACTAACAAGTTCTAGGTTTGAATGGAAAGTGAGCCATACATGAAACATACTGTAACACCACTTGAGGGACAAAATGAGCCTATTAGCTTTGTTGATATAATTTTTTGAAATTGTTTCATAGAAACTGACCATAGGTGTTATAAAGCCCAACCACCACCCATCCCACCAGATACACAGTTGGAGCTCCTTCCTTATTCTCCAGCTGACACAAATGAATAATGTAATATAGATGTACATAGTAATGGTAACAATAGTATAGGAAACAACTCAATAGCTAACAATATTTGGACTTTATACTTTGATGGTTCAAAGACACAGGATGGCTTTGGAGTTGGTTGCCTACTTATAGACATGTGTAACAAGAATCATATCCTTTCATTCCATTTGGAGTTTGAGTGTATAAATAATACTACTGAATATGAAGCACTCATACTTGGGCTGAAGTAGGCCATCGACATGAAGGTATATTTCATTAAGGTAACCGGTGACTTAGAGGTGGTCACTCATTAGGTATGATATACTGTCCACTGTGTTTCACCAAACCTTAAACCTACTATTAGGAGGTATTGCATTTAATTAATTATTTCAAAAGATTTTAATATTATTTCTATTCCTAGAGTTAGAAACACTGCAACAAATACATTAGAAAATGCAACAACTATGATGTTTCCAATGAAAAATGTAATTTCTATTGAAATTATATACAAACCATCTGTGCTTGACAACATCACTAATTTTCATGTTTTCAAAGGCGACCAATAGATATTTCATTTTATGGTTGATGAAAACATATTAAAGGATGTTTCCATAGAAGAGGATGAGCATGAAAAGTATTTGCAGGAGGCATCTAATTCAATGAAAGGAAACACTATGCCTAAAGGTGTGGTGTCCTTGGAGAAGTTATATGATCTACAAAAATTATTTAGAGGACCAATCAATACAAAGACTTAGAGTTCAAAGTTATCATATGAACAAGTCAATCTAGGAACTCAAGAAGATTCAAAATATGTGAACCTCTATACATGTTTTTCTATATAAGAATGACAAACGTTTATCTAATTATTCAAACAATATCATGATGTGTTTTCATGGCCATAGATCAACTTAAATACATATGACACTTGTATTATCCAACACGCCATTCCCATATAACAAGGGGTAAAACATTTCCAACAGAAACTAAGGAAATTTCATCCAATGTTAGAGCTCCTCATCTAAAAGGAATTAAGGAACCTGCTTGATGCTTGTATAATTTTTAAAGTCAAACATTCCACTTGGGTTTCCAGTTTGGTCCTAGTTAGAAATAAGTCTAGGGAGATAAGATTATGTGTGAATTTCTGCAACCTTAACCGGGCATCTGATAAAGATAATTACTTAGTTCCATCCATGGAACAAATCATCCAAACAATATTTGGGTTTGATATTTTCTCACTACTAGATGATTTCTCTGGTTACAATCAAGTTTTAATGGTATAACCTGATTGTTTGAAGACTAGCTTCAGAACTAATTGGGGAACATTTGCTTTTAGGAGAATGACATTTGGGCTTATCAATGTCGGTGCTACATTTCAAAGAGTGATGGACATTAATTTCAATGGCCTTATTGGTTAAAGAGTAGTTGTTTAGTTGGATGATGTTACCGTGTTTTCCAAGAAAAGATTAGATCATGTACGTCATCTGAAACAAATATTTGAGCAATGTCATGAATATGGGATTTCTCTTAATCCTAAGAAAATTATATTTAGTGTTTTAGAAGGGACTCCCTTAGGGAACACCATTATGAAGAGTGGAATTAAACTTGATCCCGAGAGGTTCAAATCCATTACTCAATTCCCATTCCCAGTAAATAAGAAGGATATGCAATATTTCTTAGGAAAGATAAATTTCCTAAGAAAATTCATCTTTGATTATGCTCAGATAGTGAAGCCTTTACAAGAGATGATTAAGAAATAAACAACCTACAAATGGGACAAATGAGAAAAGGATGATTTCACTCAAATAAAGTAGGCTCTTTCTGATGCACCCATTATTCAATCCAGACTATGGAAATGGTTTCCTGCTTTATACCTTTGCTTCATATTCCTCTATTGTGACCGTATTGACTCAAAATGATACTAAAGGAAATGAGTGGCCTATCCCTTTTATGAGCACCAAGCTACAAGGGTTAGAATTAAATTATCCTTCCATCGACAAATAAGTATATGTTGTATACAAGGAAATTAAGTATTTTTGGCCCTATCTTTTAGAAGCTCACACGATCATATTTATGCCTCATCTAGTCATAAGAAAACTCTTCCTGTAGTAGGAGCTGGGTTAGAAGAAGGAAAATTGGATGACCTGCTTACAAGAATATGATCTAGAATTTAAACCAATTCATGCCATAAAGGGTCATGACCTCTGTAAGCTAGCAGCCAAGGCAAAATATTCTCCCGAGCAAGATATTTTAGGTTGGAAGCAGGATATAGAAATGTACAATGTTGAACATGTTCCTAAGTCCACATCTACAACACCACGGTATTCTGATATACGACAATTTCTAAAGCATGACACCTTTCCCACACACTTTTTTAATAAATAAAAGAGGTGTTAGCGCTTGAAATTTCACCTTAGGCTGAAAAAGATAAACTCCAAGGAAACATCAAACCACTTAGCCTCGTAGCTAGCCCTACGGGGCAGGAGAGAGCTCTCTCCGGTCTATCTCAGTAAAGATCTTCAACGGGCAGAGATAACCAATAAAGAACATTGATTTTAGGCTAGTAAACTGATAAAAGGGTTTGATTTGGGATTTTTAGGGTTTTGGTGGAAAATTGGGGAAAGGCAATTTTTGGGTGCAGGGATTGGACACAGTTTTTGCAGGGGGTTCTTTGGGGCGAGGTAGGAGACTGTATTGATGCCTTTGAAAGATTTGGATGGATGAGAATTACTAGTGAGGAGCTAAGGAGAGCAAGCAACCACCTTGAATTCTCCTTAAACAGCTGAAAACATTGATATTAAGCAACCTTAAAGGCAGAGCATAGCAACCATGAATTCTACCTTAACACTTCATTTGCCTAATTTGTAGAAGAAAAAGTAAGAAGATGATTCACATAAAAAACTTACAAGTACAAAGAGAAACACACCATCAATACATGTAACCACAGGAATCCCAAAAAGGACTGCAAAACCCTGGTCTTTCTTCCTTTGCCAAAAATGCAGAGATACAATGAGTGATACAATAGAAGCTTTCTCCCTCAAGAGTCCAACCATGAAAATGACTAAGAAAGTACATAATATAGGCAAGATAACATCTTTCCTTGCCTCTAGGGGTCGATCTCACTATCCTAGGAGCTATTTCAACCAATTCCAAACTGAGCACTAAAATCTAGGCAGTCAAAACAACTTGTCTCTATAAGCTAGGAAACCAATTCATTCATTTCATTTTTGCCTATCTCATGAATGAATCTTCTAGAAGAGATAAATAAGTGTCAAAGTATCATAAAATTGCATCATTTACAACAACTAGGATCAAAATCCACTCTAAAAAGTCAAACCTAGTCAAAACTGCGTTTTGCTGAGCTGTAGGTGAAAAATTGAGAAAATGTGTTGATGTGTCGCACCCCAATCCCTACGCGTCGTGCACCTTTGAGCCAACGTTTGAGGCACTTCCCCGAGTCCAAATGAGGCAAAAGTGGTCTTGTTGGAAAGGTCTGGATGTCTAATTTCCAATACAAGTGTAATTTCTGAATTTGGGGGTCATTTACCCCTCCGAAATTGCAATCTTCCAAGACTGCTTCCTGTGTGTCAAAAAGGTGGCAGAAAGAAATTTTTTGCTTGTTTTTTGACCTTCTGGAGGCTCAAAACTTGGTGAAATTTCTTGGTAATTGCTGAGAAAGTGTATTTTTACATGACAAATCCAAAAATGCTGAGTTTTCATGAAATGGACTTCCCCAATGAAAGGTTCACGCACGGCGCGCTACGCGTTGAGGGCAAAAACCTGTGTTTGGCACAAAAAATTCACAATTGACAAAATTTTCTCCAAATTTCTTGAAATTTGGGCTGGGAGTCCCCAATCAAGTACCATGCTCAGTCAAAGAGGCTTTGGCCAAAATTTGGAGTGGATCGGGCCTTTTTCGTCGTTTTAGTGCCTTGGCCAACCTCCTTGGATCTGGCGATTGTAATTTTGACATTTCTCTAAAACCATGACACCTGTGCAAAAAGTGAAGGAATTTTTTCTTATTTAGCATGTTTTGAACAAAAACCTCTCTCAGGTTTCCAAAATTCATCTTTTATTGCTCAGAAACATCATTTGAGTAAAACTTGTCCCGATGTGTGAAACAAGGAATTATGTCGAAATGAAGTGAAATGAAGGGGATAAGGGGCTTATAAATTCTTGGGGAAATTTTTGGAAGTAGGGAGGGATGTTAGGAAGTAGGGGAAAGTGGAATCTTAGAGATTGAGTGAGGGGGAAGGGGTCCAAAAGGTCAAAACACAGGCCCAACCTAGAAAATTGCCAGGTTGTAGCTAGAAACTAGGGTTTGTGCGAAAATGAGGAATTTGGGGAATCTCAGTGATGGGAAACATTTGGTAAGGTACTTTAAGGATAGGGGAAGGTGTATGAACATCAGGAAATGAGTTTTACCGATGATTTTATTGTCCAAGAGAAATTGCCTTTAAAACCCTAGGAGAGGGAAATGACCTTACCTAGGCGCAACTGAAGCATGGACAAGGTGTAAAATGACTCATTAGACATTGAAATGATAATGAAAACCCTATGAATTATGATAGACTTAGCTAAATTGTGACATATATTGGCATTTGGGCAACTTTGAAAAGAGTGAGAGCAAACCCTAGACCTAATGCCTAGTGACCAAATTTTGCTTGAAGACTCACTGAAATGACAAAATTTGACCTTGACACTTCAAAATCACTTTGTAAGAGAATATTTGATCACTGGAGGAAGGCTGGAAAGACTGACACTAACATTGGCTCCAATGGGGATGGTAGCTCTTTGGAGGTGCCAAGAACGGCAGATCTCTGGGAGAGCAGACCAGTGCCTTATCCATTGGGCAATGGAGTCATAAACTCAAACCAAAATGCATGACTGAAAACTGATGACTCGAATGACACAAATTGACTCTCACTTAACTAAAAACTGACTCAATACTTAAACACAACTGAAAAACTAGAAATGATGCTCAAAGGGCAACTTATTCATCACAACCTACTCTAACAGTTTCATTCATCACCTGATCAAGTGAAATGAAACAACCAATGCAACCAAGTTAGTATCCCATCTGCTGTTTGAATTCTCTGCAAATGCTCGCTTATGAACAACAAGAGATAACTATTGAAAGGCAAATCCCATGATAACTTAGAAACAGATCCGTTGAATGATATGAATTCTCTATCCGCCTCCAAAAACACTGCATAAGGATCTTGAAGTTCATGCACACTGGGACTTAGCTCATCCAATGGATTACTTCTCTTCTCCTCATACCATGAATGCAAACTTTGATCTGAGCCTTGTGATGAGACCTCTGCTAAAAATGACAAAGAAACAGGCTGCCGGATCAAATTCATATTAGCGCATGTTTCAAGCTGACATGTAATCAATGGAGAAAGACTTTGACTGCAAACCTCATCCAAAACATCAGCTATTGGATCATGAAAAACTTGAAAGGACTGCTGTAATGTATCCATTGAAAATGTATGACATCCTTCTAGCTATTCATCTTTTTCTTAAGAGATTTTACGAAGATTCCGCCTTATAAACTGAAATGCTTCGAAACAAAAGGGTATAGAATCTTCCTGCATCGTCAAATCATGTATTTCGTCTTCCACAGCTTCATTTGTAATCTGCCCTTCAATTTCATTTGGTGGCTGCAAATCTGATGCTACAGGCTGCTCAAGAATTTTGTTATATGTCTCATCCTCAACATTAACACTGAAAGATTGCTGATTTGTTATAGGTTGTTCATTTGAAGATTTACTATGCAATCTACCCTTCAAAAACTGAAATGATTCAAAACAGAATGGTACGGAGTCACCTTGAATCATTAAATCATGTGTGTCCACTTCCAAGTCTTCAGCTGCAACTTGACAATCAATGGCTTTCGAGGGTTGCAAATCTGAATATGAGAAGTCTTGAACAAAATTTTCATTGCTCTCAAGATGATTCAAATCAAGACTTATTGACATTTGATTTCTGATTGCATGGTAGTTATCTCTGATGAACTGAAACGAATCAAAACAAAAAGGCAAAGATCCTCCACTTACTTCAAACTTTGCTGCACTTTCCTCATCAATGTCATAGCTGATATGTGATGGCTGAACATTGTATTCAAGCTGCTGAAAATGAACTTTTTCCTCCCACAAACGAGCTGCTGATTCGTCTGCAAGATGAGCTTCTGTTTGGAGAACATAATCATCATCATACTGATCAAACCGAGGCAAATCATCATCAAACATACACATCATATCAACAGCTCTCTCTTCTTCACAATGATCTATAAAACAATTACTATGACTACTGGGATAAGAAACAAAACGTTTTGGATCAGCAACTCGTTCTTCTTCAAGCAACGATCCATGAGCTTGAACATCGTAATCATTCCTTGCATTAATCTTGTCCATCATATTTTCTACTGCACTTACCAAACTGTCAAGCTTTATCTCTAGAGATGTTGATTCGGTCGGATCTATGTTTTTCATCTCTTCTTCCTTCATCCTTGCCCTTCGGATCAGCAGATGCGCCTCTACATTCACTGCACTGTTTTGCATCTCGTGAAGTGTTGCGATATCCCTTTCTCTCAACTAAAACTCCATCTCCGGATCAAAGGCACCCGGATAGTACAAGAGAGCAGATCTAGGAGTAGGCCTTATATCAGCTGGCATTGAATAATAAACTTGATTAAATTTGGCCGAAAACTGTTGTACTGTCTCCCCTGGCAATCTTTTCAGCTAGTTATACTCTTCTACAATCAAGAAAAGGTTTTGTCCGATCATCCACCTGTCGAGAAAAACTTTGACAAACTGCTGGAAATCTGAGATGCTTGCATCAAGCAGGGTTTTGAACCAACTCTTCACTTTGGCTTGCAAAGAAAGAGCAAAAAGCCTAATACTAACATCTTCATCATCAACTTCAAAACGATCTAGAAAATTCTCAACATTCTGCACATGTTGCTCAGCGTTGACATTCTTACTTTCACCGTCGAACCTCGGCAAGTATAGATCATAATTTTTGGGGAAAACATGAAGAAGAGAAGGTAAAACAAGAGGTTTATACCGATCTGGAATTT
>APFE030413358.1:3591-25984 GCA_000404065.3 Pinus taeda
AAGGCCATCATTTCTTCCTTCATGGTTGCTTTCCATTTGTCACTATTTGAACCTTCTACAGCTTCTTGATAACACAAAGGTTCATCATCATTAGCGATCAAAGCAACTGAATCATCATACCTTCTCTGACGGCGTTTGATCCTTGTAGATCTCCTTAAGAATGTTTCTGGTGCTTCCACAATGGGTTGTCTATCAACTGTAGGAATTTCTTCATGATCGCCATCTCAGACCTGTTCATGTCCTCCATCTGAACCCTGTTCATAATCTGATTCTGAAACCTGTTCATGACTAGAATCTGAACTATGGTCATTATGACTATCATTAGAAATGCTGTCAAACTGAATATGCTGGAAATCAGATACATCATCCTGTTTCAATCTTCTATCTACATCTAACTGTACAAGAGAGGATTCATTAAACCTTACATCTCTGTTGATGATGATTTTGCGGGTAGTAGGATCCCACAATCTAAATTCCTTTGTTCCATCACCATACCCAACAAATACATACCTTTTAGATTTCGGATTTAATTTAGTTCGTTGTTGTTTAGGCACTAGAGCATATGCATCACAACCAAACACTCTGAGTTTATAATAGTCACAAGGGTGTCCTGTCCATACCTCTTGCGGAACCTTGCAGTCTATTGTCGTTGATGGAGATCGGCTTATCACAGAACAAGCAGTTGCCACTACTTCCGTCCACAACTCCTTCGGCAACCCGGCGTTACTCAGCATACACCTTGCTCTCTCTAGAAGAGTCCTGTTCATGCGTTCAGCAACTCCATTCTGCTAAGGAGTATAAACCGTGGTCTTATGTCTCTCAATCCCTGCATCCTTGCAATAGCTGTGAAACTCCTTGGAGGAAAACTCACCACCATTGTCAGTTCTTAAACACTTTATAGTTCTACTAGTGTTGTTTTCTACCAATGCTCTAAACTGCTTGAAAATTGTAAAAACATCAGACTTCCGTTTCAACATGTAGACCCACACTTTTCTAGAAAAGTCATCAATGAATGATACAAAATATGACGAGCCACCATATGACGTTGTAGGAGTTGGACCCCACACATCTGAATGGATATAATCAAGTATGCCTTTACTAGTATGTTTGTCTGTTTTAAACTTTTGTTTACTTTGTTTTCCAAACAAGCAATGTTTACAGAAATCTAACTTTCCAGATCTTAGATTAGGAAGTAACTTGCGGTCAGCCAAAATTTTCAATCCTCTTTCACTCATATGCCCCAATCTTTGATGTCATAAGTGAATGGAACTACTGTCATGTTCAGACACAGACACATGATTTGACCTAGTTCTACCTTCTAACTGAAATAGATTTCCTACTTTCTTAGCTTTCATCACTAGTAAGATGCCTTTGTAAATTTTCATAACTCCACCTTGAATTACAGTTTTATATCCATTTGAATCAAGTGCTCCTAATGAAATCAAGTTTTTCCTTAAATTTGGTACATGCCTTACATCAGTTAATATTCTTGTTGTTCCATCAAACATTTGTAGTTGTATGCTCCCAATCCCAACAATATTACATGTTACATCATTACCCATGTACACAACACCATCATTAATTGATTTATAATCCTTAAACCATTCTTTATGGATACACATGTGGTTTGATGCCCCGTAATCTAACAACCAATGGTGACCATGATTTGACACATTAACTGATAATACTTCATCACTCATACCTGAACCGGATACTGAACCTGTATATGTGGTGTTGGCTTCCTTCTTTTCTGTCGAAGAGCCTTCTTTAGCAGCCTGCTTTCGCTTCCAGCAATCCTTTTTCAGATGTCCAGCCTTGCCACAATGCCAGCACTTCACCTTTGGCTTCTTTCCTTTGGACTTCGAGCGAGAGTTGCTATGCTTTCCCCCGGAGTATCTCTCTCGTGAGCGACCTCTCGCCATCATTACCTCTGATGTAGAGGTGTCTGCATTCGACCTCTTCCTCGTCTCCTCAGCCAACAAGGCTCCAACAACATCGTCAAACTCAATTTCAAAACGGGCACTTTGAGTTTTCGCCATTTGATATCAGCAAAAAACACAGTGATCTCCAAATATCAATGTTTTAAATACCAGCAATTAAAAAACAAATTGCCTTTGCCTTTGATTTTACACAAAAAATCTTCCTATGCCTTTGATTTTTGTCTTTAAATAAAACAAAAACAAATAATATTAAAACCCCATTACATTTTTAAAGCCATTTAATTTTGAGAAAACCATGTTACATTTCCCTTATAACTCCTATGAAAATAAGGACGTACTCTTTGTTTAATGGCTTTAAAAGTAAATATGTACTCCACCACATGCGTTCACCATCATATAAAACAATTGTTCATATAAAAAACTTTGAGCACCAAGCTTTTAATCTGAGGTAACCGAAAAATGACATGCTTCAACACTGGGCACTGTTTTGATTTTCGCAGCTAGTTTTCTGATATTTAAGATTTATGCGGTTTTGTTTTCGGTGAACATTGATCTACGGTCACTTCATTCTCATAGCCAACCCCACCCCAGACTCCAGAACACGCGACTTCTAGAAATTAGATTTTCCAAATTTCAGCATATCAACACCAGTGGTAGTATACCTACTCCCAGCCTAACCAAAGCCATAGAAACAGGAATTTCTGATACCCATCGCTCCAGCACGTATGACACTTGAAAGAGCATTACATACAGCGTATACGCACAGGGGACAAGTGGTTGTATACCAAAAACAAAATAAAAAATGCGTAGTAGTCATATGACTGACATTCGGGCTGACAGCAATATTTGGAAACAACAGGCCGCATTATTTAACATACCGTTCAGGCTTCAACGAACCAGCGCTTCATGCACGCTCCAAAACAGGTTTACGCCAGGTAATGTCATTCCTCCACGCAACAGCACGCTGGTTTGGCGCCTCTCCTTCACGCATCAGCAGGTAGGTATAGAACTTGCCTCAGCAATAATCCAGCAAACGCACCACCAACAGCTCCACGTGCACAAGTTTTAGAGCGCTCCACCTCCAAACCAACTCCGTGCTACAGCAGTGCCGCTCATCCCACGAGCTCTTCTAAACGCACCAGCGTTTTATTGCTGTTCTCCACGCACCAACAACTTCAAGCTCAGCCAGCAATCCACGCACAGAACAATCCACGTCTCCAGCAACGACCAGCGCTCAGCTGCGCTCTACCTCCAAACAGTGCAGCTCCAGCACAGCCAGCGCTCAGACTCCAGGACGCCACACACAACAATCCACAGCACCTCCAACATGCTCTGATACCACTTGTTGGATCAGGTGCACATCAAACAAGCAATTAAATAGCAGAAGCACATAAACACAATATTTAACGTGGTTCACCCAACCAATCTGGGCTACGTCCAGCAAACATAGGCATCAGGAATATATTAAATAAATTGGAGATTACATCAAGAAATCCTCACACTCTCTTAGCAAATCATTCGAATGATTGCCTGTTATATAGCATAGAGGATCCAACAGTTTCATAACTCCCTCACATCAAATATAGGAGGCATTAACTCCCTCCCAACAACCTGGAGCTAATCTAGGAACTGAATCCCTATTGTTGTCATCCTTCAGAGATTTTTGCCTATTTGACTCAAACAGAAAATCTCAACATATGATGACATATAGAATGATTATATAGTATGATTATATATGTATAGATGACTTTTAAATTATAGACGTATAGAATGATTATAGATTAATTATATATGTATAGATTATTTTTAAATTATAATTAATGGATTAAATTTGTAGGATGGTGAACTATGTTGAAAACTTTATTGTGCTGAGTGGTTCTCTACATTTCATTATGGAGGTAGATCTCAAGTAAAAATGTAAATGTAAACTTATTTTGTAGATATTACCTCAAAACTTAAACATATAAATGTAAATGTATATTTCAAGTAAAAGCGTAAATGTAAACATGTAAATATAAACATAAATGTAAATCTATGGTGTAGATATCACCTAAAAACATAAACATGTAAATGTAAATGTAAATGTAGATGTAAATGTAAATGTAAATGTAAATGTAAACATAAATGTAAATTAAACATAAACTTAATGTTATTTGAAAATTTATTTCAAAATTTAATCTAACTAAATGGGGTAGATCTCATGTAAAAAAGCATAAACATGTAAATGTAAATGTAAACATAAACTTAATGTTATTTCAAAATTTAATCTAATGAAATGGGGTAGATCTCATGTACAAAAAATGTAATTCTAAGTGTAAATGTAAATAATTGTAAAACATAAATGTAATGTGAAAATTTAATCTAATTAATCTAATTGTTGGCCTAAAAAAAATAACACAAAAACAAAGTGTGCAATTCTAGTTTTGATTTCTTCCTCTGCATTTTATTTCTAGGTTTGATTTCTTCCTTCGTGAATATTTTTTATCTTTATTCAGGAAACATGAACGTGGCAAGTTTTTTTTGGCATGTTCCATTCAATCTAGAGCGTTGTATTTATATTTTATCTTTTTCATAATGAATTTCGACTCCAATTTGCTTCTATGCCTGCAAATTTGTTCAATCAAAACAAACAAATTTTAAAAGTAATCTACCAATTCCAATTTTAAATAAATAAATATAATTAATATTTATTAGTTTACCAAACATTGCATAAAAAACAATTTAGTGTAATCTAAATAGTAGGAAAAACAAAACAAAAAACAAAAATATGATTAACTTAAACTTAAAACTTCATCATTTAATATAATTATTTGTAGACCATAGACCAAATAATTAATTGAAAAAAAAATATTATTAAACATTATTACGAAGCCTAGAGCCAAATACCATCAATGTTTAATATAGTTATTAGTAGACCAACCTAAATCCAAACATTGTTTCTATTTCATTCTCGACGTTCCCGCAAAAAGTAATGTTGTTTCATTCCTATAATATAAAATATCGACATAAAACATAAATAATTGTGTTCCCTTGGGCCGAAAGTTAACGTTATATATGTTTGGATTATTTCTCATTACATATAACTTGAGTCTTAAAGGACTTCCTTTATGGTAGCTGAAATTTTGGTCATTAATAAATGCATTTAAATATTTTTTTTTAAGTGTGAGTGACATGATTATTATGTTAATAATACATTTTTTTAAGTATGAGTGACATGATTATTATGTTAATAATGATGAAGTAGAAATTTGTGATAAGTGTGTTTTTGTTAATCTTAAAATTTTATATAAGTGGGAAATAATTAAAATTTTCTTTGAGATATATTTGTAATATGCATTTTTTTAGTGTGTTATTCGTAATATGTTATAGTTTATAATATATTAATTTTATTAACATATTTAGTAATGTATTTTGAAATAGTTCTATATTATATTTATAAGATGTATTTATTTTAGTGTTTTATTTGTAATACATTATAGTTTTGTAATAATATATATTAAGAGTTATTTTAATGAGATGTTTTGGAAGTTTTTCTATGGGTTTTTTGGTCTAATTTCTCTAATATTTATTAAATCGGGTTAGATCCATCTTATCTGTAAATCTATCAAGTGTCGAGAGGGATCAAATCTCTTGAGATGAAAACCTCTTATTTGAGTGTAAAACTTGAAGAAATGTTTGTACCTCGAGAGATTTGATCCCTTTTGGCGCCTAATAGATACAGAGTTAAGATGGATCTAGGTTGGTTTAATACATAAGTAACAATTAGTGATGTTTGTGATGACATATAAAATGATTATATATGTATAGATGATTTTTAAATTATAGACGTATAGAGTGATTAGATATGTATAAACTATTTTGAAATTATAATTAATGGAAACTAGCAACAACTTTTATGATGGTGAATGTAGGTAGAATCACATGAAAATTTCCTGATCAGACCTCTATGTATTCCTTAGAGGACATAAGAAAAATGATTCAAAAATGAGCAACCAGCTAGATGAAGTGCATTGGAAGCACTTTAGCTGGGAGAAGCCTTTTGGAAGATGAAGATTATATGTGTGAGCATATTATAGCCTATGTGGAGGGCTAAGAATATGTAACACCCCTCAGTAAAAACTATAAATATTTTGTTTTACAACAAAAAGACTTGGTAAAATTGTGGGCTGGGTAAAGGTTAAGTGGATGGTAAAACATAAATGTTATTTTATTTAACTTCGATTAATTTTATAAATAATACAAGCTATGGATAGCCATAAAATTACACAAAAAATTACTAAGAGAGTTTCATTCACCAAGGAGTTAAGAAGGTCATTCCTGCCCCTAGAGATAAATAGTCTTAGTTGGGACAAGGTAGCCAATAGGGTGAGAGGGAATAAATCCTTAAGAAACCTTGGGGCTTGGTACCTGGTTGGAAGAGGTCCAAGGGAGGAGTTTAAGATTTAAGCTTTAGAACCTGAAACAAGACATTCTTAAATGATTGGCGAGACACTGCTAGTTAGGGTATTCTTGAACTAATTAGTAGCCAGTGGAAACCCTAAGGAAAACATAGGTGTTTGTGAGTTCTTGGGATGGACTGGCATAATCTTGATGCCATTGAACAAGAACTTGTTCAGTGGGAGGAAAATCTTCTCGAAAGAAACTAGCTCTTGGGGTGCTCAGGGCCAGGTAGCTCGGGGGTAGAATTGCACGTAATGGGGTAGAATTGGAGATAATTTCGATTCTCGATGGTTGGGTGGAGCACTCCCTCTCTTGGTGATTTTCTGGGTAGAGAAAATTTTGGAAAAGATAAGTATTCTAGTTCATTATGCATTCTTATTTTCTATTTATTGAGTAGATGTTCTGTTCTCTTGAAAAATTCAAAGTGTGATAAATATCTACCAATAGTGATTGTTATCAAAATCAATTTCAAAAAAAAATTCAACCCAGTTTAGTGACCGAGCTCAGTTAGCTAACTAGCCTGAGTTCTAAAAAGAGTATTGGGGTCACGTTCCGCCGAGAAATTCTAGATTTCTAAGAAGAATAGTAAGGGGTAGAAATATCAGCCACTAGTTTATTGTAAAATTGAACGTTGAAAGTTGAATTTAATATAATGATCTTTATAAATAAAGGAAACATATGACACCAAACTCCTATAGTAAAGATTAGATTCCAATTTAACAACCAAAAAACATGTATTATGTGCAAAAACAGTTATATTAATAATAATGTTGTCTAGATTTTGTGGTTGAGGAAACTCCTGGAGAGCGTAAGGTGGAATTTAAAGTAAAATCACATATACATATTAGGGTAAGGAAGTAAGAAAGGGTGTGGTTGAGGAAAATCCTCAAAAGGGTAAGGTGGCATTCAAAGTAAAACCACATATACATATTGGGGTAAGGAAGTAAAAAAGGGTATTGTAACTCCAGACCCATGTAATGAAATAATTTACCAAAAAAAATGAGTAACATAACAAGAAAAGGTCAAACATAAGAAGTCAAAACTGAACAAGAGAACATAAGTGTGATAATAGTATGTGAACATTGGGTAGAAAGTTCACTAAAGAATAGGGGGTCGGTTTTCATAGCATAACCCTAGTCAAAGTTGGGGTTTTGTTACTAAAATATCGAGGAAGGAAATTGGGTTAGTTAGTCACTGAATCCTCCCCAAATTACTTGGTTAAGTTACATTCCATCAGTAAATATAATGTACAACGGGTATGGGCAACTAAAGAAGCTTGGAAGGAAATCGTTCTTATGGACACAAACACAAGTAGTGAGAACAACATTTTCTTTTAAATACCAAGCAAAGGGGTTGATGTTAATTGGCAACATTTTTACAATTCATTTTTAAACCAAAATCATAACAAAAGGAAAGTATGTTGAAGGCTTCTGAAACACACAAATAAGTATTAAAATATCAACCAATGGGAAGAACAAGAATGTTACTACAAATTCTTTACATTAAATCTCTCAGACAATTTGTTTCACACTCATATAAAACTAACACCAATGAATACTATAGAAAATTGTTAAACAAAATCATAAGTACGATAAGCCAATGACCCTGAAGGCTCAATAAAGTATGGTTGCACCATAAAACTTGCAAGTAATTTAGATTATACGTTTAAACTTGTAGGTTGTGGCCAGCTTAGAAAAAAGAAGTTATCATAACCATTTTAAGCTATCCATCTAGTTCATAAACCCTAATTATTATTCTCACTAGCAGTCATAACCCTCATGGCACTAGGAGTGTTGCCACACCAGTGATATTAGAACAACACCTAGTGAGATGAGGTCGAATGGCTAACCTGGAAGGGGAAGAACTGTGATATGATGTAACCAATAATTCTATAACCGTAAACGACAAGAACTGTGAAAAAATTTGAAATGTGATGATCATAAATGTTAAAAAATTGATAATTGAGAAAGTCAGATTTCAAGATATTTGTCACCTCTACAATCAAACTCCAAAATATTCCTCACATATATAATAGACATAAATTAAGCTCTTTTTCTCCTTTGTGAACCAGAAAAGAAACAACCAGGTTAAGTGTTGTGTGTAGGTACTCTCAATATTTCGTAGTGACTCTCTTTGCACACCTCAAGCAAAACTCGTCTACTAGATATTCGTCCGACCACAAGTGAGTCTTCAGCATATTCTCGAACATTGCTTTGTAAAAGTTCCCTAGACTTCTTCCAAACATCGCATGTTTCCCTTCTCTAACATCCGACAATGGATGCAAAGGAAACCTCTTTAGAACTCTCATGCACTCTATTTAAAACAAGTTCTTTGTTTCGACTAAGCTCCGCAACAGCTCCACACATGAGTTCTAATAAGGAATGTTAAAGGAATCCAGTTTTTTCTTTCCAATAAAACCTTGCCATCGCAACTCGATTACAAATCGAATATATCCAAACCTAATCATGAGATATTATATTGAATTTTATAATTTACCTCGTTCACTAGATCCTCGAATGCAGCTTCCGTGTAATGAGCGCAAGCTGCAAATCCATCTTTATCCTCTGCATCTTCATAATAATGTCATACCAGAGCTGCGAACATGCATCCTCCAGGAATAATCTCTTCTGCTCTGGCTTCTAAAAATGTTGTGAATTCTTGTGTGAATTGATTGTGATAGGCATTGGCTAGTGCAGCACTGAATATGTAGACATGCACACTGTTCCAAGCAACAAAATGTCCATCCTCCATGCTAGTAGGAATCTAAAATTGAAATCCATTAAAATAACATAGTTACAAGATTTTGTGAAATAAGATTTTGGAAAAAATTTTAAATCCTACAAATTCATTTTAATTTTATTATCAAATTCAAAATCTTAAATTAAATTTTTATGATTTGATTATCAAATTGAAAATTTTAAATCAAAATTTTAAACTAGTAATGTAATGTCATGTCACTTAATTTAGAGAGCCAATGTAGGCTAATGGAAGAATGGCAGAAATGGAGACATCTAGGTGGGAAAAGACATTGATACTACGATCCCAATATTGTTGCTGCGAAATAACATCTTTTGGCTGAAGGTTTTCTCTCATCGAGCGTTGGTGCTACTACTAATACATCACCCACGTGAAAGAACTAGAAATACAAAAATGCAGAGAATAGTAGCTACAGTTGCTTGATTACACAACCAGGATTACACAAAGAAAAAGAATGAGAGTGGATGATGTTCACCTCTTTGTGATCCTTCAAATTATAATAGATGTTTATGTCGGTTACAACAATTATACAAATATATTTCTAAGTGGTGTTGCCCTTTCGTTTTTGCAAGCAGTGAGGCAGTGGGTCGTTAGGCAGTGATGAGCTCAGGAAGAATGAAGAGCCATGGTGGTGGCAAGAAGAGCCAAGGTAGTGGTGGTCGTGAAATAATTATTCTTACATTCTCCCCCTTAATTATTTCACACACAAAAAAAGAACAAAACTTTGCTATTACATCAAAATGTCGTTGTTATGAAACTAGCTCACAAAAAGATAGAAAAGATAGATGAATGCCTTAGAAATAAGCCTCTTCGAGGGGGAAGCCTCCTTTACATTACACAAATAATCAATTCTAAGATGATACAAATGAAAATACCTCCTTTCTATATATATGAGTCTAAGGGGTCATAATATAATCAAAGCCGACATAACAATAATAATGTAAGGGCACAATAATAACAATAGTGGGCTTCTATAGCGCACAATAATAACAATATTGGGACTACATGGGCACAACAAGATAATAAGGGGGTTGTACTAATAATAATAAGGGGTTACACTAGTAGTATAGGGACCTAACATGCCCCTCTCCTTAAAAACGTGTTGTCCTCAATGCTTGAGTAGTTCTTGATGCTTTTGTATAAATTCTTGTCCTCCCGTCTGGAATCTTCAGTGGGTAATTTATTCCACTTGATGATATACTCTGAAATTGATCTATTTTGTAGTTATTGGGTTCTTGTTTCTGTGACTGCTCCAAGCTCCAATATGATTTTTCTTTCCATATCAATTTTTGGCAATATTGTTTGAACTGGGATCTCCTGCAACTTTTGAATGAGTCACCACACTTCTTCATCCTTCTTCCATTCATCCCTTTCTTTTTTTATCCAATCTAGTTGGATAATATAAATAGCACAAAAAATGCTTCCAAATCCTCATCTTTTCTTGAGAGTGCATCTGCAACAACATTTTTCTTCCCTTTTTTGTAGATGATTTCAAAGTCATAACCCAACATATTTGTGACCTATTTTTTTTCTTCTTCTAAATATAATCTTTGTTCTAAAAAGTATTTAAGACTATCATGATCCATTTTTACCTTTAAGTGTCCTCCCATTAGGCAAGGTCATCATTTCTTAAGTGCATGTAGTATTGCCAACATTTCCTTCTCATAAATAGCTTGCTTGAGATGTAGCCATAAAAATACCCAATTGCCTACATCAAAACTTCTTTCACTGCGATTTTGATTTTCTCGTTGTTGCATTTGATTTTGCACCAAAGTGGCGTTATCCTTTAAAAGTTGGAGAAATTATTATTAACGCTCAAAGTGATCTTTCACTGCTTGAATATTTTTCTTCTTGATATGTCCTTCTATCTTGAGAGTTTGAGGAGTCGTAATTTCTTCCAATGCATTACAAGATATGGTTGGATTCATTCCTTGATGCTTGATGTCATCTTTCACATCTTGAACCTTTTTCTTCTTGATATGTCCTTCTATCTTGCGAGTTTGAGGAGTGGTAATTCTTGCTAATGCTTTACAAGATATGGTCAAATTCATTTCTTCTCTCTCTAGGGTTGGTTCTTGGTGTATATCCTCTTCTTTTGATGCTTCTTGATCCTTTTCTTCCACCTCTTCATAATCTATGTAAAATAATTTCTTCTCAGCACCCTTATGAGCTTTAGTGTACTTGCTATTACAATTGTAACGAAGCCCTTTTTCTCTTCTTTTTTTTTCCAATTGTTGTCATGTAAACCTTATAGGTTGTGGAAGCTAGGAGAAAAAACAATTTGATAGTTATAGTCATGAGTGGTGGGATTCCTTGTTTCTATAATTTAGCTTTAATTTTTTCTTGCCAACCTGAATGCCTTATCCAATGAATTAGGTTCCGAAAGACAAACCTGATGTTGAATGTTATCCTTTAAATTCCCTGTTAAGACATCAATCCTTTCCTTCTTTGGAATATCATTTACCCTTATATACAATTTTTGAAAGTCCTCAATGTGCTTTGACATTGAACCCTTTTGTTTGAGATTTATCAATTGGCTAAAGAAGGTGTTACTCTTTGTATCCTCATAATCTGCTATGATTTCTTCTATGAAAATTGACCAAGTGACAAGTGCTTTACGAGAACAAAGCCCTTTATACCATAAAAATTGATTTGGTTCTAAATATAAAGATGTAATATGTACCTTTTGTAAGAATTGAACCTCATGTAGATCGAAATATTGCTCCATCTGTAGTATCCAATTTACTGGATCCTTGCCATCAAACTTCCTCATATAGCCTTTTCTTGATTTTAGGAACTTGATCTTCAAATGACTTTAAATCGGTAATTTTAGATCTCCAAGTTTTGAAATTGTGTCTTGTAGTAGCCCTTTGAGTCCTTTTTCTAACCCTGCAAGTTTGATCAGGATTTGATTCTTCAAGAAATATTTATGCCTAATCTCCTAGGATGGCCTGATTATATAATGTTTCAGTAGATCAAACTTGTAGGACACATCACGTGTCATTGTTTTGACCTTCGGATATGAAAAATATATACAGAAAACTACATTCTATCCTCTTTCTATAACTTCTGAAGAGCATTCAGTCTGATGCTCAGAGTGAAAGTTATGACAATTTTCTCAAGGTCACCTGTTTCCAATGTAATTCGGGGTTCTTCAAAGCCCTAACTTCCTCATATTATATCTCTGAAAAAATAGCGAGACAAGATCTAAAATTTCAAGCCAAGATTCAGACCAATCTCGTCTCAAATGGGATTTTTTTATCCTCTGAAAATTTGTAATGAAAGAATTATAGAGAAAATTCCACGATGACTTGCTTTAGATGAAATTCTGGAGCTTGAAGAAACCCTAACTTCCTCAGATCATATCTTCGAAAATATAGCGAGACAAAATCTGAAATTTGGACTTGCGATTCAGCACGATGTCATTTCAAATGGTTTTTTTTTTCTTCTGAAATGTTGCAGAAAAAAAAGTTAGAGAGAAAATTCCATGATTATGTGTTTGGAGCAGTGAAACCCTAGAATCCAAATCTCTCATACCTAATGTTATGAAACTAGCTCAAAAAAAATAGAAAAGATAAATTAATGCCTTAGAAATAAGCCTCTTCGAGGGGGAAACCTCCTTTACATTACACAAATGAATAATTCTTAGATGATACAAATGAAAATACCTCCTCTTTATATATAAGAGTCTAAGGGGTCATAATATAATCAGAGCTGACATAAAAATAAGAATGTAAGGGCACAATAATAACAATAGTGGGCTTCTATGGGGCACAATAATAAAAATATGGGGACTACATGGGCACAAAAATATTATAAGGGGGTTGTACTAATAACAATAAGGGGTTACATTAGTAGTAATAGGGACCTAACAATCGTTACATCATGCATACCCCTATGTTTTCTGTGTGAGTTTCAAATAATTCTTTTCCCAAGGGTTTTGTAAATATGTTTGCAAACTGGTCTTCTAATCTAAAAACTCCATACATAGTTCATTATTGCTTACTAATTCTCAAATGAAATGATACCTCACATCAATATGTTTACTCTTCTTATGGAAAACATGATTTCTTGATAATGCAATAGCAGATTGGTTGTCACATAAAGTATAAGTGGGTTCTTTGTTCATGCAACAACTCTTTCAAAATTCTTCTCATCCACATAGTTTGACATATTGTTGTTGTGGCTGCAACATACTCTGCTTCAGTTGATGATAGAGTCACAATGGATTGCTTCACTGATGCCCACGAAACTGCACCTGAACCAAAACTGAACACATACCCAGATGTGCTCCTCCTATCATCAATATAGCCTGCAAAATCGCTATTTGTATATCCATCTAAATCACATGCATACAAAATACCATAATTTCTTGTTCCAGCAACACATCTTAAAAATTCTTTTCCAACTAGCCAATGGGTACTCTTGTAGTGCCCACTCTAGTTTTCTGACCCTAATATGACATTATCTTAGATACTTTAGTCTATGAGGAACTCAGTTTGAGGATCTAGAAACATAACTCTATTATTAGTGAATGTGATGGTTATGTATGTTCTCTATTAATATTATGATTACGATATAATTAATGGTTATGTGTACTCTCTATTGATATCATAATGATGATAGTAGTAAAGGATAGGCATGTTTTCTATTAATGTTATAATGATGGTAGTGTTGATCTATATGTATGGTTCCATTAAGGTTATGATGATGCTAACCATGATGGAGGTATCCCCTATGTTAGCTACTTACAATAGTTATGGTTCACAATGAACAATGATGTGAATGACCAGGTGATCGTAATAATGCTATTATGACAATGACTAACACTAAGAAACCTGGTTACTAGTTATTATTGAGTATGGCAGGAAACCACCAGAGGCACTCGCACATGACGAGTTGACGACACCTGGTTTGATGAAAATTTATATTATTTTATCTTTGACATTCTAAGTCGATTTCGAAACCTGCTATATATGTTTATCTATATTCTGATAATATGTTAATGGTTGCAGGCACATTTAGTTGCTTGGCCGAATGATTCACATGTGGGTGATGGGGTTGTACAGGTGGATGGAACTACATGGGAGGGGTGGGACAGAGTCCCTGATCTCACCCACTAGCACTCCTGCCGTGACTTGGGCTGGAAGGGTTGAAACACCTTCACCCTGAACATCACGATGCCATGAGGGCAGGTCCCAAAGTTGGGTCGCTCATGAGGAGCCTACTGGGGGGCGCGCATCAAGGCGGATTCCTTGATCCCCAACACCATTAGTCTCACTATAGCAGGCAACATAAGAGACGATAGTCGTCTATGACGTTTCACAATATTTTCCCCTCGTAGTCACTGGATGCTTGAAAGGAAAGTGGTGTGGAACCCTTGGAATTTCAGGGAAATTCTTGAAGGGCACGACCAACTTGGCACCCTTGGCATCACAATGAAACTGTTAGGTGTGGCACCCTTGGAACTTCTAGGGAAGTTCTTGAAGGGAACAACCAAACTTGGCACCCTTGGAACCATTAAAAATAAATAAATATAAGTAAGGAATGAAAACTAGGTAAATTTACATCAAGGGTAAATGATGATTAGAAACCAAGGAAACTAAATCAAAAATAAAACTTGGAATAAGGAGGATTATAGGAAGAAATAAAATAGAGTACCTTAAAAACTCTACCCTTCCCATGTTGGGAAGTACTAGGTAGATTAGGTGGGTTTAATTAGGTAAACATAAGGATAAAGATTAATCCTAAGCTAATTAAACCTAATTAGGAAAAGAGGAAGGTGAATTAAAATAAGAAAAATAAATTAAATTTAGAGAAATGTAGAGAAGCTCCATGTGGCATCAACCATCATAGAATATCCCTCTAAGAGATAACCTAAGTTAATTTAGGAAGTAGATTGGGGATAAAATCTTGACACATTAATTGACTCCAAGTAATAAACACAATTCAAGGAATAAAAGGGGGGAATAAAGAGACAACTAGGAGAAGAAATAGGAATCTTGTGAGGTGAGGAAGATATTAGTTTTAAATAAAAAGTTAAGTAAATAATTTTGGGTGACCCTTGATGAGAGAGTGACACATGGGTAGGTGAATAATCAAGCTAGTAAATAAAAAAAAAAAAAATATTATAATTATGCATGACATGCCAAGTGTCATCTATGAGGACTCTTATAAAAGAAGGGGCAAAGCCATGGTAGGGACTTTTTGGAGGGGAACCCTATTGTTGGATGGATGATATGTTGTCAAAGCGGTGACTACGAAGCTATAGTGAGTTTGGTGAGGTAGAGGGTTTTTAGAGTGGGGACTCTTGAGCTAAGGTTGCTCTCCTCTGCCAGCTAGATTCTTCCTCCATTGTACAACCCCATTGCAGCTCGAGGGTCTGCAGGGGAGAAGAGTACCCAAGGAGTAGGCTGCAAGGTTAACCGGTGGGTCTCGTTTTCGGATCAAGTGCATCATCATACACTCGCAGAAGTGACCGGCAACAAGGGAATACCAGCGACAACAGAGCAAGTGGAGTCTCGCCTTCCGGTGTATGGTACATGTGTATTTCGTTATTACTTGATCTGAGATTAAAAATATGTAAATGTTGTGTTCTGCTCCTGAAATGAGCGGCAGTGTGTGTGTTGAATGAATTGAAATCTCAATGCGTTTCTTTACTGGTTGTAATTGTTGTGTAAAAAAAAAAAATAAAAAAATATATATATATAGTTTTCAGTCGGGGGTCCTTACATTTGGTATCAGAGCGCAAGTTGAACCCTTGAGGCCTATGGGCCCATGCATGCATGACTAGTTTTGTTTGCTATATGTGAGTATAACTCCCATTCTATATTTGACCCAGAAATTCTTATCGGGATCAGTTCCCATTGATTGGTCACTTTCTAGGTATATGCATAGAGTATCAAAAGATTCATACACACCTATATGAAGCTCATAGCCCAAGCATATAAAAAAAATAAATAAATAAATAAATAAAAATAATTTTTACTAAATATCTTTCTGGTCTCCATAATCTCCTTAAAAGCAAGAAAGTTTTCAACTTTCCATGTGAATGTTTCCCTGCTTACAGTTCTTAGGTATTGGAGTCCATCTCAGAATCTGAATGTTCTTGCATTACATATGTCTCCTTTAAAATAAGAACTTCTGCGAAAAACACTACCGTGTCTTGTAAAAGAAAACCCGAGTCCTGATCAAAAAGACTGGTTAGTGTCACAAATTCATGCCAACCCCAATCTTTGGCAGCTTTGGAAGAATCGATTATGTGACTCCTTTGTCACCGATCTATCTTCAAATTTCTGATTCACAACTGATAATCTATGACTGACGAAGCAACCCCAATCTGCAGAAGTATTGCGGGGATCTGTAACTTCAAGAACCACCGAAGGGTGGCAAGGTGGTTGTGATTGTCAAGCAACATGCCCCAAGTCTTGGTAAAATAGTTGGATTCCTTGGTTTCAATGAGTGATACAAACCCTACGTTGTTCGATTAATGAAGCGTTGGACAGCGGCTGAAGAATAATGATAACCCTAGGGATTTTGAGCTTTAGAGCCTTGACATGATTATGGAGGCGGAAATTTTCATATTGAGGCAGTCCAGAAGGTGAAAAACGAGGCCATAAATCATGTCATTACCAAATCGGAATCTGGAATAGTGGTGATCGGTTGACATGATCTGGGAGCAGGGATTTCCATGTTGATGCAGTTCAAAAGGCCATAAATTGTTCATTTTTACCAAATCAGAATCTAGAATGGAGGTAACGGCTTCGATCTACTAAAGGTGCAGCCCTGTGAATGTAATGCTCCCTTTTCCTGTTTTTCCCTTTGTAATCTGTGGGTATTTTTCCCAAATTTTTCTTCTATTCTCTTATCTTCAGTTTTCATCCACGCTTGGCACTATATTCAGACTCATGCTTTCCAATGGTGGGTTTCGTTTAATGCCGTCACAGACCGTGTCCATCGTTCCCCCTTCAGAATGGTCAGGACGAATATGGGGTCGCCATGGTTTCTCCTTCGATAGCAACGGAAAAGGCGTTTGTGCCACCGGTGACTGCGAAGGCCAACTCCAATGCAATGGTGTTGGAGGAGCGCCACCAGCCACGTTTGCCGAGTTCACTCTGGGCACACAGGACTTCTACGACGTAAGTCTCATGATGGCTACAATCTTCCCATTGCCATAGCTACCCGCAAAGGCTCCGGTAAATGCAC
Organism: Pinus taeda; assembly: GCA_000404065.3. Taxonomy (NCBI): domain Eukaryota; kingdom Viridiplantae; phylum Streptophyta; class Pinopsida; order Pinales; family Pinaceae; genus Pinus; species Pinus taeda. The sequence goes on from APFE030413358.1 coordinate 20,934, forward strand.
ATATGCGGGGTGCATCAGTGACTTGAACCTCAACTGCCCGCCTTCACTTCAGGAGAAGAATGAGCAAGGCTGTGTCATGGCTTGTAAGAGTGCCTGCTTTGCCTTTAGCACGCCTCAGTATTGTTGTCAAACCGCGGGTACTGTACTCAATACCTAAGAGCCAAATCTCTCCTCATCATAAATAATTGTCATCCAGTGTCCTTTCAATTTCTCTGTAATTCTATTTCTGATGGCCCAGGTTGCCCGATCGAATACCCTCCCAGAATCCGCAAAAGCATCGATACAGCCTTATGGGTTCTTTATGTTTTCCGCTAGTCTCTTAATTCAACCACAACCCAAAAGATTTTCCATAATTTCTGACCTGTATTAGTTCCAGTTGAGTTTTCCCATCATTTATAGAGCTTTTAGCCTCTTTGAGCTGGCTCCAGCAACATCTGGTGTGCAGGAGTTCGGCTCCTTGATTTTTTTTAGGCTTTCATAAAGAGGGTAAAAAAAAAAAGGGATCGCATAGTTTTGATCAATTGCGGGAAGATGACCTTTCACGGCTTTCAATCAGGCCGCCCCTTGGGCGTAAGGATAGAGGACATAAATGGGAAGCAAAACCCATCTCAGACCATGGTTGTTGGCTCTTCCCACATCAATATTGTTGTTTCGATGTTTCAGAGGCTTGTCAATACCCTCAGAACGCCTAAGGATACTCCATAACTGAGAGCGATTGTAAGTTGGAAATTCAATATTGAAAAGAATGATTTAATCTGCTTGCATTCACGAAAAAGCTGCATAAAGCGGTTGTTTGAACGAGATTGGCATTGATTGCTGCTAATTAGTTTTTAATTAAGTATATAATTTTTTTGTTGTGTTTCCTGATTAACTTTCATTAATATATTAAATAAACTGGTTTGATTTAGTGTTTTAATGTAAAGGCTTTCGCATGCATTGACTTGCATGTTTCCCTAATGATGCCAAACTCCTAAGAGGTATGGAGATTAGATCGTATCGACATTTCTAAGGTTAAATTGATGTATTCTTCCTCGAGCTTTTGCCTCGATTTTAGTAGATTATGGTCCTGTCTCTGTTCCCTGTTTCGAGTTCCCAAATCTATTTACTCAGCCTGTTGGTTGATGTCTTAGCCTGTAGAGATATGAGAAGTGAGAACTGTCCGAAAGGTGTTACTGCATTATCTCTAAATTGATGCAATATTTAACCGCATTGTCATATTGATGCAATATATTGCACGGGTTGGGTCGGTTACTTTCTGCCAAATATATAACTATCATATTCGTTATTAATGAACTTCGAAAATTTCTTCTTGATCAGTTTCCCTACTGACACAGCCCAAATCTATTTTTCCTTGTCTATACGAGGGATTTGCGTAACCAGCATTTTGAAGCATTTCCTCAAGTTATGTTTTTCATCCATACCTGCTGCCTTAATCTCGCAGGTATGGTGACTATCAGTCTTTTCTCAATTACTTCCAAGTTTTCTTCTATCATCCTCATGTGCACAGCTCGTGGTTGTGAGGACAACTTGGTTTCTTTTAGCTTGTCTAAAGTCATGTTCTACCATTAGGAAGCCCACCTTTAAGGTCAATTCCACGGTTTACCTTTCACTTGAATGACAATAAAAAGTAATTATTATAATCATATCTCTATAATTCTACCATCAAGAAACAAGTTTCTGAAACTGTTTCAGAGGTCCTTTCATCTATTCTAAAATCTACTGACCCCTTCATGTGACTAAACAAGCATGGAAGCCAGCTACTTGGCATTTTTGTAATAAGTTATTTTCACAAATCAAACTGAATATGCTTTATTATGTTATTTAGATAGGTTTTGGTGAGAACTTGTGGATGCGTTTCTCGCTATTGTGGATATTACTGGAGTAGCTAAATAAAGTGGAGACCTCTTGGTTCACTTTCAATTAGTTATTCTCAGGTATAGTTTTCAAATTTGTTGTATAGTTTTAAATTAAAGTTCTCCTAAATACTTTTAGGAGACCCAAATAAGTTACCGATTTCTATTTGTATTTCTGAACATTTCCAGAAGTTTCCAATAGCCATTTTTTTTGGAAGCAGTTTTCATAATCCAGCTTGTTAGGTTAAGTTTTATCTTTTTCAGATTTGCAAAAAAAAAAAATTCTTTTCGGAATCGTAGTCTTGGTCTTCTGTGGAGTAACATCCCATAAGTTTCTGCATGGCAAAGATCCATAAATTTCAATAATAAGACAACAGGATACAGACAAATTACCAATTCTACTTAGTCAAATATTTAACTTGTTTTTATTATTTTAAATAGATTACCTTGGTTATTACATGTAAATAATTAATTCAAATTGTGGGAGTTTATTGGATCATTTTATATTTATTTTAATCTATAATTGTGAAAAATAAAATGGTTCATCACATTGTTTATGTATGGAAATTATCAATTCTATTTTTCCGTAAGGAAGAAAGCGTCCATTCTATTCAATAGAAAGGAGTACATGGACCTAAATCATAAACAAAAAGTTTGTAGATCTCAATCAGTTTGAGGCCTCACATTCTTTGTTTTTTTTTCCTATTTTTTTTTGGTTGAAAGGATCGTTAGAAAATCTTTGTTCTTCAAAATTTTGTCCGGGCATTTCATTATTTGAGGATATCACATTCTGCTTCATTGGGGTTAAATAACATTTTCTACTTATATTTGGGTATATCAGTTCATTTCCCCCAAATTTTTATGCTGATGTTTGGCTATTTGAATATATTCCATTCTGAGAAAAAAGTGATATGACTTCATGTTTCTATTGGTGATTTTGATTATGTCTGTCTATCTCCTTCTGCCACACCGTGGATATTATTCTATTTTTGTTTTTGGGGGAATTTAAACCAATTCTTTTAAACTTTTTGTCTGGACAATTTGATTACCAAAGTATCTTCTATCCTACAATACAGGGGATATGATTCTATGTGTGTATTTTCAAGTTTGATTTTTCTGTATGTTCCTTTCCACCACACTGGGCATATCAATGTATGTTTGCAATTTGAGGATTTGATAATTGGAGTATATTCTAATTTGTCAAGCTGGGGAAACCAGGCATTCTGTTGGACAGTTTCTTTGACTGCATCACGGAGATTGCTGCAGCCCTGGCTCTTACACGGATGGGTGAGGCTGGCTACAGAGTGGACACTACCGCGAGGCTTGCCCAATGGAGAATAGAAATTTTGGCTTCTTATACTTCCTACGGGAAGTCTGATCCTTTCAAGATAGGGATGTGGAATTGCTAAGCATCTTTATTCTGTTATTTAATTTATTTTTCTTGAATCCTATGTTGGACACTTGCAATTTTTAGTATGTATTATGCCAGCTAGATGAGATGCAAAAAAAAAAAAAGCAGTTATGTGCAACTTCCAAGTTCGTAAAAATTTATTGTGGTTTGAAGCCACATTTGAAGACGCGAGGTATTAAAAATCAGCACCGAGGAAAGAAACATCCACACGTTATGGCTATGGCATCCCATCCATATATGGCATGACCATGATACATCCATCCATCAATCATTATCATCCATGCATTACGGTGCACCACGTCACTGGCCGGGTTCAATTTCTAAATATTTTTTTAATTATAATTCGGTATAGCTATACAATGGGTAAATACCTTTCGTTAGAAAATCGAAAATAACGTGTCATGTATGTTGCTGGCGAGGGATAATAATAACGAGGCACCCACGGAACAAACTACATTTATATTTATTATTTTTATTATTTGTTTCCCACTTTATGTTGTTAATGATTTTTTTTTTTGGTCCAATAATTCCATTTTACTTTAATATCTGTACAAATAAATTATTTTATTAAGGTTTATTTAATATTAATCTAATCAATTTGATTAAAACTGCTTGTGAAACGTTGGTGATTTTTATTTTGTCAGTTATCTATTATGTTGTAGTACAGAGTAACAAGCTCTGCGATGAGCATGGGAGGATTTTATTTTTTTATTTCTCGCAAGATTTATACATGTTTTAGACTTCCTGTCGTGTCTTAAGTTGGCTTTACTTTTCTGATTTTAAGAATCAAATCATGAGTTCTAAGAATCTAGGTTCAGTCATCAACTCCTATATTTTCTACATTTTATTCCTGATTTGTTGGTTTTTGCGCTCGGAATCTCTCTGAAGGTTGACCCTGGCATCATAGTTTCTTTTGTCTTAGTGTCAACTAAATATTTTTCTTTGATTTCTTCGAACTTCCTATTTTTGACGTTTTATTTCAGATTTTTAGGTTTTAGATCTGTGCAGTATCCAAGGCTTCTCTTCCTTCCTGGGTCTAAATAATATTTGTTTGGGGGTCAATGTGATTTGATTTATGATGAAGCCAAAGTTTTCTGCCATTACGAATGTCAATTGCCTGCATTATTGTGTTTGTAAGCTACATTTATTTGGCCACTATACTCCTATTTGACCATTATTCTTCAGCCCAACTCTGCTTGATTGCCACTTGATTTGAGATCTACAAAATGAGCGACTCATATTGCAGTGTCATGGCTATTGTTTGAAAAAATGTGACATATACATTTTACAGAGGTCTCCTATTTCAAAATCTAGGGGGCTAGTAACATACTTGGGTCATTATCTCCCCTCATAAAACTTTATGAGCAATGTCACCCTTCAATAAGAAAGGTGTTCCTCAATAGTTGTTCATATGAAAAATCAAGGGAAGCACCGCCTTGAAGTAATTTTATAGATAGAATTTGCAAGAAAAATAAAACATACAAATAAATTTGACTAACGAAACTAGTTCCATAAGTTGTCTTTTTCATCATACCAAAAACTTAATCTTGAGCTTGTCATATGTTAATTTTCTTGGTTTAGGCTTGAAATCGGATGAGTGGTTGGATGTGAAGCATTTTTAATGCTCTAATACTAATCAAGCCATCCTTTTAAAAAATTAATGACGAGTTATAAGTGCCACATTATAGATTGACATATGGACATTATGTTTTGCGTAGTAATGTCATGGTTAGTGAATTAATATTTACATCAATTGTATAGAATTTATATATAATGGGATGTATTAA